>JAATLQ010035736.1:0-31698 GCA_013421005.1 Heliconius erato x Heliconius himera | reverse complement strand
TAATTATGTATTGAACAGAATTTCATGTTCTTATATAATTAATTACTAAAGACTTAAAATACTGAAACGACCAAGCAGAAGCGCATGCTCTTGTCGATTAAAAAACTATCTCAAGAAAAATTAATATTAAAAATACATAAGAATGTTTCCCATGGCTTGAGAGGATTCGCGTTACCATACTTAGAATGCTGATTAAGCATTTACCTGTACCGTTCTCATGCCATGAGCCAACATAACTAAGTACTGAAATTATTTTATTTATGTTTACATATATATATAAAGACTTTCAAATATTCCTAATAGTAGAGCAAATAATAGAAAATTTACAGCCACTTGTTGTTTTATATTATGATTTTAAGTATCTTTTTTGAATTTGTTGTTTCCGAAATATATCAGGGTAAGCAAAGGGAGCTTTAACATTCAATCCCAACCCTCCACCAATTTACGAGACACTGTGTGTTGTGTTGTGTTGCAAATCTGGATCCAGTTTTAGCTTATTTTTTAATATATAATTAATTTTACAGAGCTGGAATTGAACAGACAGATGTTGTGCCACTGCAACACAATGTTTTTAAGATAATTGTAAGAACATTATTCTATTTGTTATACTGCAATACTGTTTCAATAGATCATAAGTAAAATGCTACAGCATCAGATGTATATTGTAAAAATATATTTTTTATAAATCTTACCTTCCTAAATTCATTCCCATGGATATATTTCTATCACATCTATACTTATCAAAACCATCTGCCCGCAGTGTTAGGGATACAAGGGAGACATGTGAGTTATCCATAGCCTAAAAAAACAATATACATATTTATGATTCTGAAGTATACATTCTGTAGTATTAAGATTACAGCACAGATTTCTATTTATTTATAGAGAATGAACTAATAAAAATTATAAATATTTTTTGTCATAAAAAATTTAAAGTTAATTCGGATTAGCTGAGCTTACTTGTAATTGTATTCCATTATCATCACAATCAAACGTTGCTTGTGTTAGAAGATCTTTGATGGCCTCAAGGACTTTCTTCAAGATGGAGCTGCGTAAAAGGCGTGCCTCAAACATTTTCACCTTTTAAGGAAAAACCCGTTAATATTTTATTATACGATGCTTAATATAAAAACAGATTGGTTTTGGTAAACTTTTCAATTGTTCTTAGTGGAGTTAAGTATTCACTTTGACTAATAGGACGGTATGTGACCGATATGAAACAAGTTATTTAGAAAGATTTAACAAGAAATATAACAACTATAGCAATATTTAGGAAGATTACTCACAGAACAGTTTACTTTTCAATTCTAGAATAATAATAAGCGTTAGTTTAGATTTAATTGCAAGCGTCACGTCGCTGACCTCTTCAAAAAATGACAGACAAGCCGGTTACAGCGGGAAAAAATAGCGCGAAATTGAGAAATGTCAAAAATGTTATACACTCTGTTGAGAAATATAGATTATAGATGAACACCTGCCTTTAACATCGATTTATATTATATCTGTAAGGTACAGAAAACAATTTTTATTAGTTAAACAATACCATTTAAGTACTTGTTCTGTTACTACTGCAATATCGAATATTTTTATTGGCCAGTTATAGTACGATTTACAATCGTTGAAAATTCTTCATATAAAATCTGACAAGTATTTATAAAAGTATTCTCTATTGTAGTAATAACAGGACAAGTTTAATTTATTTAAACTTGAGACATACTTGAGGCTAGTCGTGGCGCAAGGGTACAAGTGTGTGACTGTAAACGTGACTGGTTGTGGGTTCGATTCCCACTCGAGGAAATGAAGTGTAAATTTATATTTTCATTTCTCTGCTCTGATGTAGAGGCCAAACGCGGCGTTGAGTTCCGCCAATGTCTCCTGAATTCGGCCGAAAGAGATGAACTAATAATATACTTTTTACTATTGAATACTTTTTCATTGAACAAATTTTAAACATATATTATAACAAATATTTGTATGAAATAAAAGGAAAACAATGGCTTATAATATTTATTATTCAACAAAAACAAATAAAATCACATTCACTATTTATTACAATTCCACCACTTGATCTTGACTGGGATAGTTTGGTAAAGTCAAACTATATTTCTCAATAATCCCAGGAGGTAAGAATCTCCCACCGAGATAGTGCTTAGCATTTTTTAATATTTCAGGTTTAGCACATAGTTTAGGTGCAGATAAAGAAATAAGTAAATCAGGTTTTAGAGAGTCATCTGATTCTGGACCATTCTCTACATTCCAACCACTAGGTATATCCACACTGAAAGAAAATTACAATCTTTAAAGTGCCTTTACATACTAGATATCTGCATTCAGACAGATGGTCTTGATTAGCTAAAACACTTTGGACAGTACCCAATGGGCAACGGGTGAAGTTCACTATGTTTTCTATAATATACATGTTGTAATCATATATTACAAATTGGTATCTGTTTATAATTTTAATAAATTTCTGTTATACCTGCATACTGGCAGTCCTGAAGTAATTAGGGCATCTAAAGCAGGTTTTAATGCTTCTCTGACTGGTGGCTTGAAACTGAAGCCAAAAAGTGCATCTACTAATAAATTATAATTATTTTTCAAGTTTCCTGGTGGTGGTAAATTATTAATGAAGCCTACTCCAAATTTTTCACACTGTACAAGAAGGTTTTCATATAAAGGCTTGGGAGTACGCTTTGGATAATATATATCTACTTTGTAGCCAAATAAAATCATATGTCGAGCAGCCACTAGACCATCTCCTCCATTGTTACCAGGCCCACAGATAACTAATGCTGATTTATGCCTGAAATTATTTTTAAAAATCATTATAAGTATTTAGGAAGTGACAATTATGTACACATAATGTTTCAAAAATTTGGAGATGCATGGGGAATGTAGTGTTTAACAGTAGGATCCCTTTATCTATCCTGCTATATGCAGGATGCATTCAGTGCAAAACAAAAATAAAAGAAAATATTTCTTACGAAGAGGGTGGATATACTTTAGCAACCGCTGTTGCTACACTCAAGCCAGCTAATTCCATTAACTGGTCGACACTAAATTTATATTCATTAAAGAGATCTTGATCCAAGGCTATTGCATTACTTTGAGATAAATAATTCATTTTGTTGCATAGTTGATTTCCTTGATTTCCACTGTAAGCCATTACACCGCTGTAGAGGTTAGCAATCCTTAACTAAAAATAATAATGATTCATGTTTAAGTTTATTTCATTATGCTTAAAAAGGAATATAACTAATTCTATATTTTTACAAACCACTATAGCACTGCTTATCAGTTTCTGAAACAACATTTATAAAAATAAAGAACTATCAATATATATTATATTGTCGTATTATATTGTACCAATGATTAATTTACATTTTAAACAATCACGACTTTCATTAAATAATATTAAGTAGTTAATAATTTTACTATTTAATGAATATTGATGTTATTTGTAAACACTAAAATCTAACCACCAAAATATAGGAATTTTACACACTATATGTTGTCAACCGCTACTCTATAAGGCCAATTACAAATGTAAGTAATGTAATGTTTTTGTAATGTCATCATTTGATACCTTATCTTTTAAATATCTTTATTGCATTCCTACAAATATTATTTTTAAAATATAATAAAAATATTGTTAATTCTATTTATATGCTATACATAAATTCTTGTTGTTTTATGTTGCAATTTTGTATAATTACCTACCTGGTTTATTTTAAACATTTTTAAAGTGTTAATCCACACTTAGGATACAACAATACTTATTAAACCGACCAGCACCCCGGTCGGTTTCCAGGAAGCGCGGGTTCGAGTCCCGCTACGTTCAAATTTTTATGTTTCCTAAATAAGTATTACCTGGTTTATAATGAATTATATAAATATGATAAAATATGTAGTGGTTTCGATCCCTACTCGAGGAAATGAAATATTTATTTAAATTTATATTTCCATTTCTTCACACAGGCGTCGTGGCAAAGCGCGGCATAGATTTCCACCATTCAACACGCAATGCCTCCAGAATTCGGCGAAAAGTAGACTGTGGGAAACGAAATATCTTAACACTACACTAAATTACTTAAGTACTAGGCGGTAAAAAACTTTGCTAGTTCATTTTAACATTTTAGATTTTACTAACTATTTAATTCCTTGTTTACTGTCTAGTTTTCTTCATAAAATTCAGACAAAAAGACAAGTTATATAAATGTAAATTTTCTTTTTGTTTTCGGTTCGTTTCAAATATATAATGACTACCCCGCTAGAGATACAGTGTGAAACTAGATACAGCGTGAAGTTAGATTAGATTAGATTAGATTAAATATAATATATAATTATATAAAAATACTTTTTACTGTATGGTAAATTTAAATAAAAAAATACTCATACTTCTATATAGATTGTTTTATATTTAAATTTACCGTACTTCAATGCCATACATATTTTAAAATTTTATCTATTTCTCATCTGCATTTTCTACATTTTTATTAATATTTTTGACTTTACAACAATGACAGTTGACATTGACAGCTTAGTCAACTGTGACATCCGTCACAAAAATGGCTGCGCTTAGAGTGTTTAGTCGTAATATACCGTATTTACGACAACAATTTTCAGCTTTACTGGGAAACACATCACCATCTGTCAAGTTTATATGTGTTGTAGTGATTATAGGATACATTTTATCATTTTCTGAAGATGTTGTGGACGTTCTCAGTGTTACGCCAGGATTTTTGTTGCCACCTTCTTTTCAGTTATGGTCCACTTTCACATTCTGGTTTCTTGAAATACATTTGTGGGAGGTGATTATTGATATAGTGACGGTTGGATTATGTGGAAAATTAATAGAGCCCCTGTGGGGCCAAATGGAGATGATGAAGTTCTTCTTTCTTACCAATATCGGAGTAGCATTTTTGACAACTTTCTACTATTTGATAATCTATTCATGGACTCAAGATACTTCATTGCTATTCGATATACATGTACATGGTCTTGCCGGTTATCTGGCAGCTGTATGTGTTGCTGTAAAGCAGATAATGCCAGATCACCTTCTGATAAAAACTCCATTAGGTATGATTCAACTTGTAATTGTAGAATATATAGCATTATTTAGGACAGTACTTGTTATCTATCTATTGTTGTAAAATAAATTGTAGCAATAACAGTTTAACTGATATATTATAGGATAAAGCAATATGATGTTCAATTATCATTATTAAAATTAATCATGTACATTGTATATGTAAGTGTGTGTAATATCAATGTATTATTGTATTTTTTGAAGCTTCTTTCTCATATAGATACAAGATAACCTAGTGTTATGATACACTTTTCCACTTTTTGCCTAATTTTGATACAACACAATTAGTGTTCAGTGATGTAATAAATAAAGGAATTATTTATGCTTTATCTGACAATAATACTTTGGTTCCCACTTTCTGCCCAAATATTGAGGCATAGTATGTTGACTCAATTCAATACCATTCTTTGTCTTGTCTTGGTTACGAGTTCTTTTTTGAATTGATTGAGGAAATAAAATACTACTATATTAATTAGTAATAAAATAATAATATATAATATTCCTTCAAAATGCAATATTTTATTTCCTCACTGTAAAATTTAACCCACCACTGATTTTCTTACAGCCAGACTCTGTGATACTGCTTATAATTTAAATATACATACTATACATACTGTGCATAGTTTAAATATAATCATTTGCCCCAGTCTGAATTAAAGCCACAAATATTGAATCCAGTCATACACTGTTCCACTGCAAAACAATAGCCTCTATTATAGGAGTCATGAACATTTATTTATTATTTTCAGGTAAACTCACTAACCGATCTTTGCCATTGTTAATTCTAATAGCCGCAATAATATTGTGGGCTGTGAGTGCATTAGAAGGCACATATCCTTGCATGTGGGGCAGCGGGACCCTACTTTCATGGATATATCTAAGATTTTGGCAACGCCACAGCAGTGGCTCTAGAGGAGATATGGCTGATAATTTTAGTTTTGATAAGTGAGTAAAAGATTTTTTTAGCTTCATACTGTATCTTGGATATAGAGAGAACTCAATGGTAAGATACTCTGTTCCAATATTCAATGCCGTTTTGTGTTATTGTAAGAGTGAGAAAATCACCAACAATAAGACTTTTAACTTTTTATACACAAAATAATAATGACATAAATAGAACAACTCATAACTGTTGTGTTTACAGTTAGATGTGTGTGCCACTACCCAAAACAACCTTTAATATCTCTAATTCTATGATTTCTATACTAGCATTAATTTTTATGACAAAGTAAACTAGTTTATTGAATTTATTATTATAGTCAGATAGCACATCATTAGAATTACTACCATACATTTTAGCTATAGTTCATGATATGAGGAAAAATTGGGCTAATTATTATTCATTATTATGTGTTTTATCCATTGTGTTGTAAGTGAAGTGTATTATTATTTCTACGATAATTAATTCCTTTGCCAAACAGCATTTTTGTGGAATTGAACAGTGACTGACTGTGAATCCTACTTGGGCGCATGAATAGTTTCATTCCCCAACTGTGGTAGGCAAAGTGGTTTCAGAGAGAATTTCAGAGTTGTATCTATATATATATAAAAAACAGTTATTTTGTATTTTCATCCTCTGTCTGTGAGATTGTATTGATTATTAGATTATTATCTGAAACTTTATTAGTAACCTGTGAAACTGGCCCTTAGTGTACTAAGTATTAACTGCCTAACAGAGACATTACAAAATTCAGAATTTTACCCTACTTTTAATATATAATTTTTTAATTTTTATTTCCCTTTAGTTTCTTTCCAACGGTACTCCAGCCAGTGGTGCGAGGTATATTAGGTCCTATACACAAATGTTGTGTACGAATAGGCATTTGTTCCCCGAGTCCTAGACGCGTTCACCTCGCATTGAGTCCACGCGGTGTTACTATATCCATGCCTGGTGTTGAACCACAGGATATGGAAAGGAGACGGTAAGTTTGATATTTTTCTTCATTTTATATATTTTTTTTACTTTTGATTATTTTCTTTCTGAGTAAAAGTTCAGAAAGCGTAACTTAAACGCGGCCACGACACGTAGGCTGTATTGTATTCTCTTATTTCCACTATAACTTATTTCTACTATAACATTCTGTTGCTAATTGATACTTGACAGGGTATTCTTAATCTACTAATAGCAAATAGATATTAACAAGTATATACTTACATATACGTTTATATATAAAAACAATGAGGAAAAAGAAAATAATAGATGATTATTATTACGATTGACTAGATTCTTTGTTCGCAAAGTGATCTAGATCGACTCTCAGTGGATCCAAGGGAGACTGGATACCTGGAACTTCAGACTGGAACCACGTTGTCGTCACAAAAGAATGGGGGTTTACAATTTGTAAGCAGGGTTCTACGAAAATTGATTTGTTTTGATAATGAAGAATTAAAATGTTGGCTTGACTTCATCTATCGATGTAGAAAATATTCTCCATATTTTACGAGGCTTACAAACTGTTATTAACCAAACAATTATCGTTTTTGCACGGCAGGCAGATGTAACCTAGTGTGACATCCCATTCCCCTTTTTTTCGAAAAATTGCTTATTTGTCTCATTTCCACGCTTTGTCTTGTTACCAGAGTAAGGAACTGAAAATAATTCATTCCCTTGAGTGGAAATCAAACCCACAACCTTTGCGTTTACACTTAAACACGATGCCGCTGCGCTAGCTACTATGGTCTTTAATAATATAGTAGTAAACAGTATAGTTGTATATTCATGCAACGATTCAAAAGTGCTTACAAGTCTATTTGATTAAATAATAAATTAAAATTAAATCAAATGAGCTTCACGCTGTATCTGAGTAGGCAGAGGGAATCTAGTGTTAAGACACTCCGTTCCCTACTTTCTGTCGAGTTCTGGAGGCAATGCGTGTTGAGTGGCGGCACTCAACGCCGTGCTTTGCCTCGACTCCAGAGCGAAGAAATGAGAATACAAATGTAATTAAATATTTCATTTTCTCGAGTGGGGATCGAACCCACAACCAGTCGATTCAGTCACAGTCACATTTTGTGCCCCTGCGGCACGTCTGGCGTCTATAATAATATATAAAAAATATGTATACAATTACATATATAAATGTATATTACACCCTAACAAAATCCTAAATTGCACATTTATATTTCAGTCAAATCGCACTAAAAGCGTTAAGTGAGAGATTATCCAAGACATCAGAACAAACACGTCAAAAGAATTTATCAACGAAAGTGAATATGGAGACAGTAAGGAAGGTGCAATCTTCACACGTCATACCCCAGTTTCCGACCGAAATTGAGAATCAAACCCCTGTCACTGAAGCGACGCTAGTCGATATAACCACTGAGCCCGTACCACCTACTACTAAAACGTCATGATTGTAAATTATATGTTATCAGTATAGGAGTCTTAGATATTTGAGTGGATGATTGATTCAGTATTTGAGTCGAATTTGTTAAACTGTTATTTGATTATATATGGGTTTCAATGGGAGTGGTTATGGTGTTTTTTAGAGAATTTATTAAGAAAAGTTGCGACAGTAGATCAATACATTTATTTGAGTATTCGTTTTGAAATAAATTAAGATACGCAGAAAAAATATAAAAAAAAAGTATGCTAAACACACACACTATTAAGCATACTTCTTTTTCCGGGATGAAGCTTTGCTCGGCATTTTTTTTTGGTAAATCGTGTTTTTTTTTTGGAAATTATATTTAGATACGAAAGACATATTGATTAAATATTATAAATATTTTCCGGTCTTACCGACATATTTTTTTTTAAAAAATGAGCTGATTATTTAATTAAAAAAAAGGGAAAATAATCTGGACTCCGGTGTCTTTTGGTTTCAGAACCATATCTTTTCCACCTGAGTTTGATTAAGAAAAAATTGCGTTGTATTCTTATTATATTGTTGTCGTTCGTATTTTTATTTTAACGACGCTTAAATGTGAAATCTAGCTAGATCGATTTATTGCCCTCGAAACCAAATTGCGTACTAAATATCATGAAAATCGTTGGAGCCCTTTCCTAGATTCAGAATATAAATATAAGAATTTATCGTTTAAAGTTATTAGATAAATATATAAATAAAAATAACTGTTCATTAGACAATTAAGACATTCTGAATTAATATTATACATAAAGCAGTGGAAGTTCTCTATTAAAAAAAACCATTGACACTATCCACACGTTATTATAGAAGAAATATTAATACTACAGATTGTATTTAATATTTTTTTAATAATATAATACCTTCAAGTGGAGTATAAACAGTGTTTGACATATTGGAATTTTAGTCTATGAAAAATTTGCCCCTAATCGCCAAATGCAGGGAATGTAGGACTAGACGATTAAGAAAAGTTTAGATTATAGTCCTAGTACTATTGCAAGGTATAGTCCAAGAATTATTAATAAATGATGAATATGCAACATTAGGAAGTAGTCCAAGTAAGAAAGAAACGTCATGACAATATGAGCAACTGTTATTGTGTATGTCATAATATGTTATATCGAACATTTAATTTTTAGGTACTTTATTTTGTTCACCGTGATATTAAGCAGCCCAACTCACTTCCCTACGCTTCACCCAAGTTTCATGAGGCGTATGTGGTATCGTGAGGCGGAGTTCAAGGTCGCGCTTTGTCTTGTTACTAGAGAGAGGAGATGAAAATCATTCAATTGCCAGAATAGGGATCGAACCCACAATTGTCACTTTTACAGTCACACGCAGTGCCGCATCACGACGGCCTCAACTTTCTGTCAATATTAAAATTTACTTAACTATAAATTCTTTTCTATAAAATCAATCGTTTTAAAAATTATTTTAGAAAACGAACTTAAAACCTAAGTGATAATTATCATTTATGTACTATCAAAGATTCCTATACTGTTATTACGTATATTATAATTAAATAAATTATTAATATTAATGTTTTTTTCATTATAATTGAAAGTATGTTTTTATATGTTAACAGTGTGAAGGGGACTACTGCATTTGTTGTGGTGGCCTAGTGGCCAATATGTAAATAATAATTATTAATGCATATTTAATAGTTAATAAATAATATCCCGTCATGTTTGTTCGTTTTATTTTGAGCCTTTTTATTTATAAAATCTTAGTATATTTTTTGTTTACTTTATTTTAATTTAAATATTAATATATATCGGCAGGCAAGAACTAAGGGAGGACTGACATTATGATGCCAGTCGTGGTTTGTCCTGGTCGGATCTTATATTCATTCTTTACGTCCAAATTCGAGACTTAAATAAAAAAATAATCATCGTTTACTATTACTTGCTATTTACTTCACGCTATATCCCGCACACAACAGGGTAGGCAGAGGGAACCTAGTGTTAAAACGTAACAATCCCTATCCCTACGTAACTTTCCGCCGAGTGCTGGAGGCATTGCGTGCTGAGTGGTGGAATTCAACAACGCGCGCCTCGACACCAGAGCGAAATAATGAAAATATACATGTAAATAAATATTGCATTTCCTCGAGTGAGAATCGAACCCACAATCAGTCGATTTTACAGTCACACTTTGTGCTCCTGCACCACAACTGGCGTCTGCCATTTACTATTATATAAAATTTAAGTTAAATATATAAATTAAAGGTGAAGAAAAATAAGAATTCTAGCACAAATGAAGACATCATAAGAAACGGAAAATAATTAGATACATTTATTTATTGCTTAAATAGTGAACATTTAGAAATGTTTTTAAAAGTAAAAATTATACTTATTTAGAAAACACTTTAAAAATTTTAAAAGTAAAAATGATGTTCAAAATTAATACTGTGTTCCGCAATCCAACATACATGTAATATGGACACAAACAAGTAATTTAAATTAATTCCGTTTGGGTAATCAAAGAAAAAAATCTCACGAATTCGGCGGAAAGTGAGAAACGGAGGCCCTTAACACTAGGTTATCTTTGCCTACCTTGCTATGTGCGGAAAAAAAAAAAACCTTAAAGTATACAGCTTGAATTGTAAAATAAAAACATTATTTAATATACATTTCTTTAATGCTATAATAGTTTTCACTGAATACAGTCTTTCTTTTAGTGTCCAGGTATCCTACATTATTGTGTGTTCACTCAGTAGTGGCCATTAGGTCTCTGGCCAAGAGTACACAGATGCCATTAGCACTGAGTCAATTTACATATGTCTATTTTTTTTCAAAATATATATAATAAGCACTTTCCTTATATACAATAGTTGTATTTCACTGTTTAGTGTCGGTACTGCTATACATTAGGTTAGTAACAATCCAGTTTTTCACAGTCTTCGCCAGGGGGTTCACTGATGCATACTGATAAATATATGCCATTTATTATAATAGAAACAAGTACTTTTTTCACATCACTAATTGTATTTCAATGTCAATAGTCCGTTGGACTCCAGGTGTACTATCTGTAGTAATGGTGCGTGTTAGGCCACTGTTGAACATTAGGTTGATAGCCTTCTGGCCACCGAGTAGTCTCTGGTAGCGGGTTCACTGAAGCCATAGGCACTGTGGGCATTGGTGACACACCTGTTACGTTGGTTGTCATTGGTGCACCTGGGAAATATATTTGTATTAATATGTTAATAAATATAAACAACTTATAAAGTTTCAATTTAAAAAGTAAAGGGCCACACTGAAGTTAAGCTTTTTAAGATTTTTTTCATTATTCTCTTGGGAACAACATAACAGAAAAAAAAGTTTGCAAGGAAATCCACATCCAGCCCTCTTATTCCAGGTCGAGGTGAATAAGAAGCTGCTGAGTATGGTGCAATTGGGTAGTAAGTTGGCGATAAACCTAATTAAAGAAAAAGAGCCCTAAAATAAAAGCTGTCATAAAATTAGCTAGATAAAAAATATCAATAGAACTTTTTTGGTTGCTATTTTGCTTTTTATATCTATCATTAATTGTAATAAAACTCTAATCTTACCGGGTGGAGGTGCATAAGTGGGTGCCGAGTACTGTGCACTCGGGTAGTAAGGTGGCGGTACACCCAGCGCGTGGCCGAGCACCACGGGGGCGCCGGGCATGTTGGGCGGCGGCACCGGTTGTGGAGTTTGCTGTAATATGAAAATGTTAAATGTTTTGATTAGTTAATTAGTAATATCATAATGTTATATTAGAATTTGTGAAACAGGAAATTGCTTCTTAAAACAATAATTATTAAGCTGGATAAGCATCCCAACCATCTGAATGGATAGCTAACAACAACTTAAACCTTTCACTGGCTAATAATGTAGAGAACATTTTTATCCAGGATACTCAACATAAAGTATTTTAGTATGATGACTGTAACCCGCACATAGCAGGGTAGGCAGAGGGAACCTGGGAACCTCGCATTAAGACATCTCTGTTTTTCACATTTCACCGAATCCTGGATCCATTGCATGTTGTGTGGTGAAACTCAACACTGAACTTCTCAATGCTCTTGTTACCACAGAATTCCACCCACAAACTGTGGCAAGTTTCTGCACCTGCATCACTAGTGGCCTCTACTAAAGTAATATAATAAAATGATCTTTAAAATGTTAAAACAACACAAATTACCCATACCTGATAATAATTGTAATAGTTATGTGACTCAGCTTGATCATGTATAGGCACTGTTATAAGGTTAGTGCGGGTTCCTCTAGGGCGCTCTGTACTGGCATGAGCTATTGAGTGGGATCTGGGATCATTAGTACTTGTAGAAACCTGAAATAAAAAAAAACTGTATATGTTAGAAAACTTGGAAAAGGTCATAGGAATAATACCTGAACCTGAACCAATGCTTCCAGAATTCGGTGGAAAGTGGGAAACGAGGGAAGGAGTGATTTAACACTAGATTCCCTCTGCCTACCCTGCTGTGTGTGGGACACAGTGAGAACCTAGGAAATGTAATACCTAAACACTAAGATCCATAGGAAATGTAATACCGAAACATAGGAAATGTAATACCTAAACACTAAGATCCTTTGGCTTCTCTATTATATGCAGAATTCAGCTAAAACAAAACTTACAGATAAGGGTTTTACAATAGCCACGGATGCTGGCGGTGGTTCAGGTTCCTGTTTCTCTGTAACACCTGAAGATACATGTCTGTGATTGATATGTGCTTGTAGGTCTCTCTGAAATAAAAAAAAAACAACTGTTTTACTAAAAATATATTTTAAGAAAAAAAATATATAACCAATAAAAAATGTACAAATAACTAACCATTTATTTAACTAAAAAAATATTAATTTGTTTTTAAATAATAATAATGCAAACACAATATTTCCCATGAATAATATCAAATATACATATATATACCTGTGATAAATAAGTTCTTCTACATCCAGTGTTTCCATATCTGGTTCCAGAATGAGTACACATGAAGACAGTACCTAGTCCTGTCTGTTCTACTCGTAGGACTTTCTCTCTGCATCTAGGACAATGTGTGTGGTCAGCACGAGCACAGGACAAGCAGAAAACATGCTTACAAGGAATCTGAAAAATAAATAAAAAATATGAAAATATTTTTGATATAATCAAACCCACAATCATTAATCTATCAATTACAAACAGTCACTTTCACACTGTGCAACAATATTCTCATTCACTTCATTCATTTTTTTAAGATCAATAAAATATTATTACCATTCTACCATAAATAAGTATAGGTTTTGAGCAAATATCACAGCAGTATATCATAGGGTTTAGGACTTTTTCCCCAATGAGGGTCGCACGGTGACTCCAGTCTAGTCTCAGCATTGGCTCTGGAGGGCCTCTTTGCAATGTTGTGAATACAGGTGCTTCCAATTGGGAAATATCTGAAGGCACTTCCACTGTAAAACAAAATTAATTTTTAAGAGTAAAATGTAAATTTTATCTATATTTATGGTATGTTGAGACAAATACATACAAAAGCAATGTTACTAATAATATTAGTGTCTACTTCTTATGTAAAATAATTTAGTTTACAATATAACACCTTACATTTAGGTGGTTCAGTTGGCTCAGGTTCCTCTTTCGTATCTTCAGGCACTGAATCTTCTTGATCTTGAGTGCTTTCCTCTACAGAACATTCCTCTTCGTCAGACGACATCACTTTAGGGACCTTTTTCCCTCTTCCGCGACCCCTGCCTCGACCCCTACCCCGCCCACGACCACGGCCTCGCCCACGAGTATTTCTCTTCTCACCATTCATTTTAAATTTGTTGTATGTTTATTGTAGATAATGATTATCAAATAACAAGATACGTTGACAGATTGTCTGTGAAGTTGGCGGTCTAACAGAGCGAAACCAAAGCAATGTGTAAATGAAAAGTTGTGTATTTATAACAATATAGTGTTATAATATATGTTCAGAAATTTATACTGAGTTTTGAAGTTGGTAAATGTATTACTTAGCTAACATATTTGCAACTTGTACCACTAGGCGCAAATATTATAAATGACATTTCGCTGCCATTTTGTCTATAACAGATTCATAATATTTATAGTTGTAACTTGCACAGACTATTGTATAATTGTATTATAGATAATAGGTAAATCTTACCGTAACAACCACTAATGTATAAAATTAATTAAAATATTATGAGTTATGTATAACTTATATATATATTTTTGTTTTGATATATTAACGTTTTAGTTTTATTGTGTTATTGCCTTATCAAAATTGGCTATTAAATTTTGTTTATGAGTTTTTAATAATTTTCTGTTGTAGGAACAGTGTATATTTATCCAATGACCGGTCGGAAATAATTTAATAACTGCCATTCAATTGACCAATTGTTGGCAATAAAAATGGCGTCATCGTGATTCTTCTTTTAAATTATACAAGCAAGGTAATTTTTTTCAATCGAAAACTTTGATTTGTTTAATATCCTTACGTGCCTATTAAATATGAATATTGTATTGTATTTCAGTGAATAGTATTTTTTTTACTTTTTATCTTCTGCAACCATTAAATTTAAAAAAAAAATAAAAGAAGACAAAAAATATAACCACAATAAAATTATTCTTTCTTTTAAGCTTCATGCTGTATCCCATATGCAGCAGGATAGGCAGAGGGAGGCTAATGTTACGGCACTACTTTCGTCGAATGCTGGAGGTATTGAGTATTAAGTGATAAAAATAGGCGCTGCGCTTTGTCTTGTCTCCACACCAGAGCGAAGAAATGGAAGAATTAAATATTTAATTTGAATGGGAATCGAGCCCACAACCTGTTGTATTTATAGTAGTAGTAGTTTAGTCACACACCAATACCTAAAACACGAAATTCTTAATATTTTTAATTCTGCATATAAAAGCAACGATTTATTTGGAATGATTGCATTTTGCAGTCACACCTCGTGCCGCTGCGCCACGACCGGCCAATATATATATATATATATATATATATATATATATATATATATATATAATTTTGCAAACATTCCCGAGATTGGAATTAAAAACCACCGCAATCATTAACTGTCGACAGTCGACAGAGTCGTCTTAAGTGAGCTACCACAACTACCTTCATACATAGTTGTGGATAGATAATTCAGATAATATCAATATTTGTGCAGTAGTACCTAATAAGATATAGATATTATGGTTATTTGAGGTTCACGCAGTATCTCGCATATATCAAAGTAGGAACATTATATCAAGACGGTCCGTTTTCCACTTTCTTCCCAACTTCTATAAATAGCTTATTAATTTATAAGTAATCCCTTTCCTCGAACATTTATTGTGCCCCCACTTCAATATTGCCACGGGGCCCTCACATATCTAATTTCGGTCCTGACTATAATATTAAGTACTTACTCCTTTAAAATAAAACAATTTAAAATTCCATACATTTCTCGAGGTGCATCAATCATATTGCTGTTTTAGTGCAGATTTATTGGCTTATGTAACCAAATTGATCGTAAACAGTGCGGTGCGGTATACTGATGGAGTTCACGACTCCTAACGCGGTCACGGCCGGTTGACGATCTATAGGTAGTTGTAACTGCAGTCGTTTGTGGCATTTTAATTTTTATTGGGCCTATAGAGTTACTTTAAATTGCAGATCTGTTATTTTGCAATATAGTCCACAAACTAAGTGACTCATCACTGTAAATTCATTTTTCCATTAAATGATTATTATAAAAAGGCAATAACTACACTATGATACAATTTTATCGGAGGGATTTTGTTTTTCCTAAACAAACTCTCATGAAACTACCCTTGAAGTGTATCCTTTCCAATAAGAAAAAGGAATTATCGAAATCGGTTGGCGTGATATTGAGTTACTCGTCCATTTGTATATACCTCATGCAGGTTTAAGACTTATGTGATCTTCTCATGATTACCATTGTCACAATTGGACCATATTAAAATGAGACCACATGGGAAGCACCAGCTTTCAAATAAAAAAATCGTAACATACACAAAAAAATTACATTCGAATTGATAACCTCCTCTTTTTCGGTTAAAAGTAACATCTAATCTATGGATTTCTTAAAAAATATGTTCTGTTACAGTTTCAATCACACCTGAAAGTGTCAATTAATGTCAATTCGACCTCTGAGTAGATTTCATAGTATAAAATTGCTCTACAGCTTTAAATCATATTTATAGCTACTTTTTTAGCTTCAATCTTTATCCCTAGCGGTGTAGCCAGAGAGAACAGAGTCAAACGCTACTATCTTTGCACCTCCTGCTTCTCCACTTCACTCATACTAGATTCATCTATCATCTACATCTATTATAAAAATATATCTTTACAGATTTTGTTTTATAAATTGTCACTGGATTTAAAATACTGAAATTATTTGACGTAATCATATAACATTATTCTAAATGTAATAGACTAGAGGTACTCATAGGTAGTGGATGACGACTTCGCTCCTAACGCGGTCACGGTCGGTTGACGATCTGCAACTGCATATGCTGTTGTCAGTTATTCTTAAGCACTTTATTATGATGCTGTAAGTTATGTAAGTAATAAACTTTTTACAGTTTAAATATATTATGTGTTTTTTAAGTTTGATATATATTTTAAATTACTTTTTTTTATAACCAAAACGTCATGTAAAAACATGCCCAACATAAGCTAATTAAATAATAAATATATTTGTTAAATGATATTTGTATTATATTAGTGATAATATTTTTTTTGTAATTTTAAGAGTGATTTTAAATCATTTGAAGTTTAATAATAAGGTGAAAAAATTACTTTGCTAAAGACAAAGACTTCTATGATGTGCCAAATTGCAAATAGTATTCTAGGAATTCGAGATGTCCAACTGGCAACGAATTAATATTAGAAGTAATTTTAACTGTAAGCTCGACGTTTGTGGGTTCGATTCCCCCTCGACGGAATAAAATATTTAATATTTTCATTTCCTGGCTCTGGTAACGAGACATAGCGCGGAGTTCTGCCATTACCACGAAATCCTATAAAAATTGATATAAAATTCAACTTGTCTCTAGACAAGTAGAAAATTTTTAGTTTTGTAAGTACATTGAACACATTCACAAAAAATTATAATACTAAACAGTTCTCTTCATTTTGATATATTATTTTTGTCCGTACATATACATGCCTTATAAAAGTGATGACAATAATTATTAGTAAAATTTACGAAATTTTAAACATTTAAAATTATTTTTTTTAATAATTCTACGTATTTACTTGAATATATTAGAAGGAAACGTGTGACAGTGACAAATTTACTTTTTAACCAGTTACATTACGATAAAAGAAAATCTATGTATTCGCAAGAAGTGTTTCGCAACTAGGAACTGATGGCGGGTCAGTTTTAAAAATAAAATTGGCAAACTATACTTCCTTGAACTGTATATTTTTCGCGGTGACCGTGACGCATATTTTCTTTTGCAAATTCTAAATATTCGAGATAAAAAACGAATTTCCTTATTTCACACACTACATTAATGTCACGTCATTTTTAGAAAAACATAAATTTATTATGTTTAAGGAATAGTCATGGATTTTGACATAAATGTAAAATTATAAATGTTGAATTTAACATTTATTCTTCAGCATATTATGAGCGGCAACATATTAACATATATTATGTGTAGCTAGCTATATTTAAAATATATTTATTAATTCTTTTTTGCAAAAGCACATGGTCCCGAGGAATATTTTTAAAACTTAATAATAAGAATAAGTTTAAAACTTTCTTGAAAATATATTCAATATATGTAGATATATTAAATGATAAGTATAATAAATAGAAATAGTCACAAAATATGAAAAATTACAAAATATTTTAATAAATGGAATGTTTTTGATTATGAACCGTAATGTGACTGAGGCCAATCGTGGCGCAGCGGCACAAAGTGCGACTGTAAAACCGACTGGTTGTGCGTTCGACACCCACTCGACGAGATGAAATATTAATAATACAGATGAAATATTTACTTAAATTTATATTTCCATTTCTTCGCTCTGTTGTCGAGGCAAAGCGCGGCGTTGAGTTCTGCCCCTCAACACGCAATGCCTCCAGGATTCGGCAGAAAGTGGGCAACGGAGTGTCTGAATACTAGGTTCCCTCTGCCTATTCTGCTGTGTGCGGGATACAGGGTGAAGCTGATTTTATTTTTTTATGTGACTGATAATTATGATTACTGTGTATTAATATAACTAACGTACCTACATGTAAAATGGCCCAAATACCACAATACTCGAGGTACGACAGCTGTTTGTAATAAAAATTTATTACTTAAATGGATTGTAACTGTCACTAAATGTTTTAATGTACATATTTGAAAGATACTTTTATGTCTTTTAGAGTAATTAATGGACAGACATATAATAGAAATAGACGCCTACTCAAGATGTAAATTTATTGAAGGCTTCTCTGGTCTTTCTCTCTCTCTCTCTCTCTCTCTCATATATGTGCTTATCGTGTATTTAATGAATGTTAGTAGTTCATATATTTAGTACGCATAGTACGTTGTATGACTGTGATCTCCTTTCAACATTTGTACTTATATAAGGATGTACAAAATTTTCTACAACATAGAATTGACAGAATAGTTTGATTGCATACCCAGCAACGTTATTATTTTTCTTTTTAATTGTAGTTATTATGAAAATATAGTGTGTACTAATAACATTTATTATAAATAATTTTAACCATTTAAATTGAAAAGAATTAAGCAAATGAAAATTAAGGTAACAGTATATAGAGTATATATTTTACAATATTTTTTTTTATTTATACAATTTATTTAAATAGCGTAAAGTATAGTCATGGCAACCCTAGGCTTGCACCTGCTCTTGTATAACCATGAACTCGTTCACGACCTAATCTTATTTATGTAAGCCGTTTATACTTTATATTTATTATGTTAGACGGCGGGTTAGCTTGAAAACAAATACATTTATTATTCAATTATAATAACAATTGGTTTTATGTATGCTATAACGATAAATTGCTTTGCACGATCAATTATAAAAAGAATATTAGAAAGGCAGCTAATATCCGACGACGATTTGATTATTATATAAATACTTACTTAAAATTAACTCTAAATAAAAATAAATTGTAATAAAATGTTGAATAATATTATAATTCCCACAGTTTTAAAATGTACTATTGTAAATTAGTATTTCACATAAGTTTGGTAGCTAACATGTAAATATTTTTTTCTAACAAACGAGTGCATCGTTTCTTCGAAATAACTGAATGGTGTGCGAGTATCGTCGAGAAACAAAACACGTACTAGTAACTGGTTACTGAGAAAACGTATGTGCCTATTGAGATTGTTTGTTTATTGTTTATCACAACGTAGCGGATCTTAACCACTATTCAGGTCTTGCGGCCTCACACAGGTATAAATGTGCAATAAACTGTATAGAAAATGTAGTAGATTTTTTTCGCCACGCTAAAATATATTATTAAGAATATATTTTTTTTATCTGAATACTAGTAAAATGCTTATGGTAACATAAATGGGAAAACTGCGTTTCCAAATATAAAGCAATCAATTAAGTACTGGCAATACGCAAAAAAATTCTAATAGCATTGCGTAGTAGGTATGTGTTATGGGAAATAATTCTTTTTAACTCTTTTTTGTTCAAAATAGATTAACTGAACAAAAATTGGAAAGACCGCTGAAATGTACCACAGATTTTACTTTTGTATTTATATATTGTTATCGTTTTTTGGATTTGTGAAGCAGTAAATTCTCCATTTTACATTTTCACATATTATATCGCAAATAGCAGGTTAGAGTGAACATAATTACCTGCCATATAAAGTTAAGACACTCCGTTCTTTACTTTCGGCTCGAATTCGATTTACCAACACGAGAAAACAAAATAAATATCACAATTATAAGAGAATATTGAAATATAGAACCCGGCGAGAGTTAAAAAATTTAACTAATTACAATAAAGGGATTCTTTTAAATAGTGTTGTAAATTTGCAGTATTTTGCAGTGTTACAGTATTTGCTCCACTATATTATTTTTGATTATATTATATTTTTATACAGTTCTTAAGGTTGTCATTTTAAAACAATATAAATGAATGTATGTATATAGTTATAAGATGAATGGAATTATAGTCAGTTGTATATAAAACTACTGGCGCTACAGCTTGTATTGTCAATATTATGAATATGTGTAAGGTCTACGTCCAGGAATGTGTGTAGCTAGTTGTCTGATTGATAAGTATGTATGGAGAGTAGACTAGCGTGGAACAAATAAAAGGATTATTTAAGTTTTTTTTTCATGTTTATTAATGTATATAAATAAAATGCAGAGGGAACCTAGTGTAAGACACACCGTTCCCTACTTTCTGCTGAATTCTGGAGGCATTGCGTGTTAAGAGGCAGAACTTAACGCCGCGCAACACTAGAGCAAAGAAATGGAAATATAAATTTAAGTAAATATTTCATCTCCTCGAGTGGGGATCGAACCCACAACCAGCCGGTTTTACAGTCACACTTTGTGCCACTGCGCCACGACTGGTCTCTATGTTATATAATGTTTTTGGATAAGTCACCACGGCACAAACAATTTATTTAACCTATAAATGTTTTATTGGTATATTAATTTATAAATATTAACAATTTCAAGAATTTCCGTACACTACAAATTAAAAACAGGCAAACAAGTTATATTTCCAGTTTAAAGTACAATAGCGCTATGTACATATACTTTAGTGAATACTTCTAGATTAGATTAGATTAAGCTATTTCTATTTGCCAAATAGAAACACCTGTCTGTCTTTTAATGTAAATGGCGGGAGTGGACGCGTTATATAAAAACCACTTTAAAATGGTTTGGACAAGGTCAGTATTGGCTTAAGATCCTATTATTGCTTTAATCTGCAGGGATCTGTTTTCTAATGAAACTAATATTTAAGAATGATACATGATAGTAGAATAGATTACACTGGGGTTACCTAGAAGATTCCTGCAGCAATCTTCTTTAATAAATTTTTTTCGTAATGCGGTTTTGGAGAAAATTGCACTAATTTGTTTTTATTGTTAATCGCACACCATTTGAAAGAAAATCGCATAAGGAACGCAACATTTAAGAATTTGCATAGAAAAGAAATATCGTATATCGTATCGTGCAGTCGTGGCGCAGGGAAGCAAGCGACACGACAGGTTGTAAAGGAGTGTAAAGTTAAAAAATATATATTAGAGCGAAAGAAGCGAAAAATTTATATGTCCTTTTTGGCGGAAGACAATTATATATTTGGAAAAGTTATAGCTTATGCAGAGTTGTTTTTATCATGTATAATAATAATATTTTATTAAATTTTTATTTAATTAATCAATTAAGATAAATTACACACACTTCTTTATAACGAACTTGAAGTTGAACAATATTATACATACAACATTTTTGTATAAAGCGACAAGGCAGCGCGTTCATATAAATAAAGTTATATTAAATGTGACAAATTAATGCATATTACGTGGAATTTTTTATATTTTGATACCCACCTACTTTTAGGACGTTATTAATAGATATTGTAAGGAACACGTAGAAATTTCTTCATCATGGTATACGAAATTATACAACAAAACAAGCTTAATTATTGACATCTGTCAGTGCACCTGGTCGGCATTGCGATCCAAAGGGATCCCTGACGTCCATATTGAGATTATCAGAGAAATCTACCACGATTACGCTTCTATGGTTAGGACTGCCGTTGGCGACACTAAACCCTTTCAGATTACAGTAGGGGTTTATCAGGGCTCGGCTCTTAGTCCGTTCTTATTTAATGTAGTGCTCGATACTGTCTCGGCCCACATCCAGGATCAGCCTCCATGGCTGATGATGTACGCCGATGACATAGCATTCATTGACGAGAACCGACTGATCCTGGAGCGTAAAGTGAACTTCTGGAAGGGTACGCTTGAGAACAGCTGTCTTAAACGAAATGTGTCGAAGACCGAGTACATGACCTGCGGGAGCCCGGACTCGAGCACTATTCTTGTAAGCTGGTTCAGCAGCCGTTAAGTCGGAGAAGTTCAGGTACCTTGGATCCGTTATGCACGAGTCTGGAGGCTTCGATCACGATGCCCATGGCCGGTTAAGTGCTGTCTGGGCCAAATAGCGGGAGGTCACTGGTGTGGTCTGCGACCGCAGGATAACTACCCCAAGCTTGAGCTTGGGGTAGTTATCCAAGGGGTTGATATACAAGAGCATCATCCAACCGGTTCTTTTATACGGCAGTGAATGCTGGCCAGCACTATCTCGGCATACTCAGGAGCTTCACGTCACGGAAATGAAGATGCTGAGGTTGATATGCGGCGTAAAGCGGTCTGACCGCATACGTAACACATTAATTCCAGGTAGTTTTGGGGTCCGTGACGGAGCGGATAAGCTCCAAGAGCGTCGCCTGAGATAATATGGCCACGTTGCGCGCCGGCCTAGGAGCTATGTCGGGTGGAAGTGCCTTGCTATGTCTGTCCCTGGAGCTAGACCTCCCGGACGCCCAAGAAAGCGGAACAGACCCTGGCAACATACGCCGGATTAATGCCAAGAGGAAGATCTTAAATCAGCTTTGTCACGTTGTAAATTGTAAATTTTCTGGTCAACGTTGGTCTGGCGTAACCTAAAAATTTTTCTACATAAAAAAGAATTGCCAAAAAAAAACGTGGACCTGAGTTTCAAAAAGATTAAATTTATACAATACTATTCTACCTTGACCTATTGGCCTAACAAATATTATTTATATAAATTTGTTACATTTAAATATATTAAGTCCATCAAAACACAAAAACTAGAATGCACCTGTCTTCACTGTGCTCATTTAGTAAAAATACCTTGTAAATAAAATGTTAATTTAGTCTAAATTAAATTTAAATTCATAAAGTAAATTGCCGATAGAATATTAAAAAAAAGACCCTTATGGAATTGACTAGATTAAAATAAATGTTAGCGTAGGTATGAATGGAAGTCAATATAAATTTTCTTTTTAATGTAACTTACAAAATGATAAGAAGAATTTGATAATTTTTGCAATTTTAATATACCACAAACACTAATACCTATACTAAAAGAAGATAAATCACACCAGAAAGACATACAATATTATATTTTTATGTAAAAATTTTTTTATCTGTCGTTTATCTCCACTTGATTATTAGCTGTGAATATTAAAATAACTGAAAATTTATGATAATAATATATGTGAGATTGTATGATATTTGTAAGTTTAATGTATTAATAATCAATGTCTTTGTTTGCTTATTATGTTGCTATAATCAGAGGCCGTCGTGGCAAGGCTCACCAGTGTTTTTCTGAAAATGCGAGAATTGTGGGTTTGTTTCCTGCTCGAGGAAATGAATTAATATTTTTATTTCCTGGCTCTGCTAACAAGGCAAAACGCGTCGTTGAGTTTCGCCACTCAACATGCAATGCCTTGGGATTTCGCCGGAGAGAGGGGATATTGTCAGTATTTATTCAGTATAACATTTAATAATAAATTTACATTTACTATACTTATCTTACCTTAACTAAATATTATATTTTTTTAATATCAGAACCTCCTTCTTTGTTTACATATGTACGCTTGTACGTACGTATTGTCATACAAATAATATAACAAACGTGTAATGTATACATGTACTCTTATATCTAATACACTAAAGTTAGTGTATTAGATAGTTTAGTAAATAAACTATAAATAGATGATTTATTGAAATTAGAAGCACTCTAGACACGCCAACACACAACTACACCTACTCGATAGTACAGTACGGCCAATGTGTCGTGGCCGCTTAGAAGTCTGGCTTTTAAAACTTTTGCGCATTGTATACGCAATATACACTCGAGAAATAAATAAAAAGTATGCTACGACTATACGGCTACGACTCACCGGTTGTACTACTCTGTAATTGATGTGAATTCATCGCTTTATGTTAAGAACATTTTGTCTGTTAACTCCTATATATAACGATCTTAGTTACACTAATAAACCTACAGGTTTTTTTAAATATGTATAATATCCTTACGTAATATTATATTTTGCATTTTGTTGTTGCTATTGAAATGAAGTTCCAAACTTTCAAGACATTGCTTGTAGAATGACGGAAATCGACGCTGTTCTTTGTAGTACCGGAGCGGGGAAAAGTAAATAAAATAAATCAGCTTCACGCTGTATCCCACACACAGCAAGGTAGGCAGAGGGAACCTAATGTTAAGACACTCCGTTCCCCACTTTCCGCCGAGTTCTAGAAGCAATAAGTGCATGTAAAAAGGCTTTCTTATACTTTAACTGAACTATTAAGGTTTTCCATCATATGTTCCAGATCTTTTATTTTTATACCTACGTAGTTGGAAACTCCTTATTACCTACACCTTTGTTAAGGTAGCATTTTATTATTTCTTATAGTATATCGGGAATGCTATGGTTTTACATTAAGTATAACAGTTTTCAAAATGAATTATGACCTACTTTTACAGGACTTAGCTATAACAAAAAGTTTATTTCAAATACAGAAACTGTGATGCATTTGTGCGTTTGTGCACAAATAGAGAAACAGAAAAAATAAATAATCATAGACTATTTCGATAGTGTTTTCTCATCACATACAGACATTTTTTTTGTGTTTTATTACAGTATGAATAACAAATGTTATATATACATCCTATTCATACATTCTATTCAGCTAACTAGTAGCTAAAACACGACGTAAGGTTCTGTCAGCCATCATGCACTTATTTCAATAGAGTTAGTTAGCTCAATATTCTCTTGACCAATTGACCTCCAGAAAAGCGAAATATGTATCTGTAAAAGTAAAAAGTACACATTATTATAGTTTAGTCTTGCTTTCGTATAGATCCTAACTCAATTTACAAAAGGAATCCTTAAAATGTCTTAAGATCTCTGAAATGTTTATTAAAACACAAATTTACAGTATGTCTAAAAATTATGACCGGTTATTTTGGCGTTTGCTCTTCAAAAGCGACGCGAACGTAAACACGAACAGTGACTTTGCACAAAAGTGTTTATAATTAACTCGGGTAGTATATGTTCTTAATATTTTTTTAAATACTGTATAAGTTAAATTAATAATTTGTTTATATCAAACTTTTTTTTTTCGTTTTTCTAATGTATAATTAAAATAACCATATTCAAAGGTGGGCACGAGACATTTGTTTTGTTACTTGATATCTAAAGAGTACGTCAAGAACTGTATAAAATAAAAATTAAATAAATAAATCAGCTTCATGCTGTATCCCGTACATAGCAGAGTGGGCAGAGGGAACCAAGTGTTAAGACATTCTATTCCCCACTTTCCGCCAAGTTCTGGAGGCATTGCGTGTTGAGTGGCAGAACTCAACGCCGCGCTTTGCCTCGACACCAGAGCGAAGAAATGGGATCTCCTCGAGTGGGGATCGAACCCACAACCAGTTCCAGTCGATTCTGCAGTCACACTTTGTGCCCCTGCTCCACGACTGGTCTCAAAATTTAATCGGCCCAAATATATATATTGTCGTCAGTACTAATGTCTTTAATCTTCAATATTAGTACTAGTTTTGCTTATTAGTAAATTAAAACTGACTATATTTAAATTAAAACAATGTTATCTTCTTCATTCAACAATATAATGTGAGTTGTCGTTCAATTGCACACGCCGACTACACTAGTGGCGTGACCGTTTATTGACCGTTGACAAATAAGTGTGATAGTTCATTTATTGCGTAAATGTCTGGACTACACCTACTTTACTAGATATATTATCTGTATTATGTTAACTATTTACGAATAAATTTTTTTATCTATAAATAAGTTTTTTTTAAAGATAAATATTAGCAGATTTATGTATTATCCTTTCATTTTGATTTGTTTTGAGAATATAGTTTAAAGCGCGTCTATCTCCACCTTAAAGGCAGGCAACGCACCTGTAGCTCCTCTGGTGTTGCACGGGGTCGTGGGCGGCGGTGATCACTTACCATCAAGTGTCCCGAACGCTCGTTTGTCTTGTCCTTTTCCATAAAAAAAGTATTTATTTTAATGCTTGTTAAGTATATAATCTTTCTGTTTTTAGTTTGAAATGTAAAACAATTATTTATATGTCTAGTTGCTTATATATATAGAATAAAAAAAACAGCATTAAATATATTTGTTATAATATAGAAAACCTTATCCTACAAAATAAAATATTCTCAGAAAAATAATATTCACTGATAACTGCTAAAGCGTTACAATCAAAAGAAGCAAACAAAGGAATGTTGTCGACCTATTTTTGACAGAGAATATAGTGAATATTGATAATTTCCAATAAAATTCCTGATCTCATATCACAATGAGATAACAAAAATTATAAACACATTTACATGCATCGGTAGATATACTTCCGAAAGAAAAATACTTATTTAGAATTTTCTAAAGTCAGTTCGAGTGGAATAACACTTTAAAAAATGTTAAAAAATATATACTTCGTCTGATCTGTAAGAATCTTTTGACAAAAAGCTGAATTTTGTGATCCATCCAGGAGTAGTTTCATTAGAAATTTACCATTTATGCTATTGAAGTTACAAAGTCTAACGCTACATACTTTTACACAGCTAAAAAAACGCTTATTTTTTCAATCAATATATTTTTAACAGTTACCGTAATCGCGTCGTACTTATTTGAAATGATCTTTTTAATCTGTATAATATAAATTTTCTTTATTTCCAAGTTATCGTTGAATACTTGTATTATATTTTGTCATTCAACTTTGTTTTTGTTCTATTTTAAAAATACGGAAAAAAGCGTTTCTACATTGTTAAATTAATAATGAATATATTATTAAATAAATATCTTTACAAATCATACAGACGTACATATATTTATGTACATGAGATTGTTTTCAATCTGCATACGAGTACCTAGCTAGTTCTTTGAAACCAACAATATATTCATTTGGTTAACAGCTAGTGCATTGTCGATCAGCTGTATAAACATCGTGAAATGAAGTCATCCAAGCCACAGGTCAAAAACATACATATTTTATGTTTACCTAGAAATATTATTAACATGAGTCAGCTAAGAAATAGTAATTAGTGACAGTCGTATGGCACCAACTGAGATGTAGTTGATAATTGTTAGGTATATATAGTATATACCTTGAAACGTTGGTGTTTTTTTTTATTTCTTACTTATGCTATAGACTTATGGTCCATACCTTTTGTTATTTTATACATTTTTTTATTATTTGTTTTCTTTAGATATTACCTAGAACTAGACTTATGTTATTATATACATAATATTTCTATATTTATACAATATCTGCTTAGGACAGTTCAGTTATTCGTTTCAGTTGCCACTTGCTAATTTAAATCTATATGCATAAAAAATAAAAAATAAACATAAATTATAAATAAATTTAACGTAATTGATTATAATGAGAAAAACATGTTCATTACCGATTACAAGATATATTTTAAACAACCATACAAATATTTCTTATGATTAGGGAAATTGGAACGTGGATGGCGTTACCGCCATGATGGAGGATATGACCGCTTCGTTTCTACAAAACAATTATATATTTATTCATTCAACGTTGGTGTTGTGGTTGTTTTTTTTTAATTAGTTGTATCGTCTTTTGTTAATAAAGATATTTTTTATTTATGGTTATGTCATATAAGGCGCACATTGTATAAATAAAATATTGTTATGCATATTGTTTTGTAAAGTATAGCAACATTTAATATACGAGTATATTAAATTTATACAATTTATAGTTATTATTTATATTACATTATAAATATAGTTATGGATAAATAAAAAAGATGATAAAAAATAGCTGAAATTAAGAGTAGATGTACAGTTGACTGAAAATAAAAAAAGAAAATGTGAAACATTACGTTATATACAAAATAAATGAAGGTTGTATAAAAACTGAGCAAACTTTCATTTATAACAAACCATATAATATTTAATTCAATACATTTATAGCTTTATTATAAAAAATCGTTACTTTTCTGCTTGGAATATATATTATTGGAAAAGTAAGTGGTGTGTTTAGTGTTGAGTGGTGGAACACGACGCTGCTCTCTGCGATTCTTTACGCTTGTTAATAAAGCGATCATATTTCGTACATACAAAATATTTATAAAATTAGTTGTAATATCATATTATATTACGTATTACATTAAAACTTACAAGACATGTCAAGCAAAGAAGATAATATTCATCTACTTAAGCATGTATGGATAGTAAGTTAGTTGTTAAGTCTTGTCAGTTCAAACGCTATCTATACAATGCACAAATATTCAGTATACGCTAATATAATGTAACTAAACTTTTAAGCGATGATGTGTTAAAGTTACACTACACGAATAAATTAAACAAGTAAACAAACCACGTCCAGTCCGCTCGAAGTATAACGAGTAGGGCAATGCTCTTCTAACGTTTCTAGAATACTATATTATTCCTATGTTATGTTTACTTTTTTTATTTTATTTTGTTTTAAAGTTTTAAAATATTTATGTTAATTTAAAGCAAAATGTATTTAAATTTGAAACTCAAAATATGCATTTATTATTTTATTTAAGCTGTAAAATAAAATAGATTAAAAATAATATAATTATTAAACAGATTACATAAAATGTCATAATAGCGTCTGGGACACATTTTGGTGTTGTCGAATTGAAATTGAATGACGCGATAAAAAAAAATTGCTTCGGTATTATATTTTTTTATTCGCAAGCTTCAAAATTTACCTAAGTACTAATACTTTCTTTCTAGTAACGTATAATACATTAAAAATAAAGACTTTGCTATTAATATTCCATTTATAAACTATATTAGTTGAAGTAAACTCGAAATTTCTTGAATATATTTAACTTTCTAACTGTAAACTAACTAGCTACTAATTTCCAT
Source organism: Heliconius erato x Heliconius himera (assembly GCA_013421005.1). Taxonomy (NCBI): domain Eukaryota; kingdom Metazoa; phylum Arthropoda; class Insecta; order Lepidoptera; family Nymphalidae; genus Heliconius; species Heliconius erato x Heliconius himera. Next base: position 2,309 of record JAATLQ010035736.1, on the reverse strand, counting down.
TTTATCTAAGTTAAAATAATTTACTATGCTGCTGTATGCTATTCGCTTATAAATAAATAAAATATAATGAGTCTTTTGACCAAGATGTTATCGTTAACACGTCACAGTCATGTATTATGAACTGAGCCTAGGGCAATGCTCTAATCGTGCCAGAATTAGAAGCTAATGTGACGGCAGCCCTTCTAATGTAGTTACGTGAAAATTCTTAGAATTTAATATTTTATTATAAATTAAAGCCCTATGTGGTCTCGCGTATATGAATGTTTCAATTTGTTCTAAATTGTTTTAATCCATATAGTAATAACTTACAGTCTTATTACTTATAGATAATAAGATTTTTGTCTTTCAATTTTTAAACATTTCCTGATGAACGGGTAATTGTTGCGCAATTTTATATTTTGGTAAGTTATTTGCTTTGCTGTAGTAGGGTAGAAATGATTTGCAGATAGCATAAAACTAGATAGTAGACAATTTAAAAATGTATGTTAATTAATATAAACATTATTAAATATTTAATGAAATCATCAGGTCAATAGCATTACATGGTATTGATATTGTTCATACATGATACATAAGATCAAATCTTTGTAAAACTATACCTAAAATTATACATTTAAATCTTATTCAAATTACTAGTTATAATCCTAGTAACTAGTGATTTGAAATGAAAAAAATCTTTGTGTCGGAGTGTCTTAACACTAGGTTTCCTCTGCCTACCCTGCTGTGTGCGGGATACAGCGTGTATCTGAAAAATAAATATTTTTGTGTTGTATAGTCCTTTTACCGTGCTCTGTCACACCAAGTTAATAGTTTCGATGTAACCCACTGTGCCTGCGGTCAGAGCTACCTAGGGCAACTACTTAGACTGTGTCATGTGTCATACATACAAACACAATGGTTATTTCCATAGTCTAATCTATTATAATAAAATATTTAATCCCAATACGTTTACAGTAAAAACACCAGACAAAGGTATTTAATATGTTTTCAATATAAAACGGCGAAGGTGAAATTAAGAACGTTATGCAGTCGAAAATATCTAACATATAATTTATTAGTCTCGAGTCACATTGGCTTTGTTTGAGTAAACAGTACATCATAATATCTACTAATATATTACATTTGTTTACGAAAATCTTATCATGACACGTCATATCGATCACCTTGGCTGCAAGATAAAATGTATATTTATTAGAAGAATTATTATCAATGATACTACTTATCAACCTTATCGAGTATAATTTTAGTACAAAAACAAAATACAGTCATAATTTCAAGGAATATGGGAATATCTTTGTGAATCTGGTTTATTTATTTTTTGATTTTATCTTTTTTTTGTAAGTATATTTGGTTTGTCTTGTAGCTCAGCCACTTAACACGCAATGTCTGGAATTTAGGCCATAGTAAGGAACATTCTTCCCATTAAAATTTTAAAGTATAAGTTTTATCTATTGAGACCAGTAGTGGCGCAGGGGTACAACCATGTGACTGTAACCGCGACAAGATGTGGGTTCGATCCCTACTCAAAAAAATGATATATTTAATATTTTCATTTCATCGCTTTGGTGTCGAGGCACAATGCGGCGTTGAGTTGCGCCACTTAACACACAAGCCTCTAGAATTTGGCGGAAAGTGAGTAGCGGAGTGTCTTAACACTAGGCCTACTCTGTTACATGCGGAATACAGCATGAAGCTAAAAAAAATCGATCTAGACACGCGGTAGCGCGTCCAGCCAAGTTCAGTTCACAGAACTGGCGAGCATCACTGTGTGTAGTTTTACACAAACTATTTGAAGCCACTTTTGACCCCTTTGTAAGTAAAAACCTGTAAAGTTTTAGAACGCGTTAAAAATAAAATTACAATAAATATGAAAAAAAAAATTCTTCGATAACCAAAACAGATACAAAAAAAAAATTCGCAGGCGAATTTGATCATGTGAGCACTCAAGAACCATAATGTTATGAAAGTTCGTATAAAATTGTGTGTGCTCGTATAAAAGTGAACCATGAGGGTCAAGCGAGATATATAATTTACATAATGTATAATTTACATAATATATCCATCCATACCTATATTATAAATTCGAAAGTAACTCTGTCTGTCTGTCTGTCTGTCTGTCTGTCTGTGCCGCAATCAGGGTCAAACCGCTAATTCAATTGTAATAAAATACTCATACAGAGATACTTGAGGGTCTTCGGATGAACATAGGTTACTTTTTTTTCTCATATTTGTAATATTGTCGATATATACTAATATATTAAAATATTTTTCAATTTGACAGGCAATTTATTCCGCCATGTTAATAACAA
>JAATLQ010035735.1:19291-31697 GCA_013421005.1 Heliconius erato x Heliconius himera | reverse complement strand
TCATCATAATAATATAATTTAAATATTACTTAAATATTTTATGTCCATAATTATTCTATAGTAATCTATTACTTAACTATCAAATCATACAACATGTTTTAGATACCAAATCATAGATAAATACCAAATGTCAATTCGTTGTCAAATGTAATAATTATATATTTATTTCTTTTTATTTAATTACCATCAACTCTATAAATCTATTACACTCATAAATCTATCAAAGAGAAACCGCCACATACGTCTCATTCCGAAATCGAGTGGTAGGTATTGGCGGCAAAGTTCAAAGTTGATTAACCTTTAGTAGTATTTTTGTAGTAGTATGTGTTTACGTTATTGGTATCTATGCGTAATTGCGTCACACGAAATATAGCTATGGATAAACATCGTGAAATGAAAAAAATCCTACGTCTAATCTGTTGAGGCTCCTGATTAATTTCTTTAAAATATTTTACCCTATATGCTGTTCCCGTAAAAGGTGCGCTGACACTTCCATCCTGTATAATTATTTTCAGTTTAGGGGGTAAATTCCAATAAATCATGAAACACGTTTTCAATTAAATATTTATAAGTCTGAATTTCAAATTTTATAAAAATCGGTGGCGATTAAAAGATGTTTCCATACAAACTTTCAACCCCTATTTCACCCCTTCAGGATTAAAATTTTCGAAATCTCTTCGTAGTAGATGTTTACGTTATGAAAATAAACATCTGTCCTATTTTCACGATTCTACCATCAGCAGTTACTAATGCTGTGTGGCTGTGCGTGCGTCTATATTTGAGTCAGTGGGAACTTCTCCTTTTATATTTATGTATAGATAATAAAAACACATTTTAATATACCTAAACAAATCATAAATTAAAAAAAGCTGTTTTTTTTAAATATATTTAAATCACACGTAGATTAAATATGAAAAACTATGAACATATCATTAATATTACAATTATACTGCCAAGTAACTTGCGACCCGCTGGCCGCTTCATCCGAACCCTACAATTAATTGTCTACTATTATGAATTACTTTCATATTCTAATAACGCTAACATTTAAAAACAATGTTTAACGATTAAACTATTCAACTGAAATGTCAAGCAATTTTATTGAACAAAATTTGTATTGACATAACTATTTTATTTGTGAATCCATATGAACAAGTAATTAATGTTAAACAAAGATTGCAAAACTACACCAGTGAAAACTTGGACATTGACATTAGCTTCACGCTGTATCCCGCACACAGCAGGGTAGGCAAAGGGAACCTAGTGTTAAGACACTCCGTTCCCCACTTTCTGCCGAATTTTGGAGGCATTGGTGTTGAGTGGCAGAACACAACGCCGCGCTTAACCTCGACACCAGAGCGAAGAAATGGAAATATACATTTAAGTAAATATTTCATCTCCTCGAGTGGGGATCGAACCCACAACCAGCCGGTTTTGCAGTCACACCTCGTGCCGCTGCGCCACGACCGGCCTCAATCTTGCAAAATCTTGCAATCTTGGAAAAATTTAAAAAACATGTTTTGGGTTTTATTACATTGATAGATGCTCCTATTAATAGATTTTCACATATATCTTCCATGTACTGGATATTAGTTACAATTTTGTTATATTTAGATATAAATATAATTGCTTCCAAATTTCAAATATAATATAAATATTTATATTATACATAATATTATTTTTCTATTGTTATGAAATATACATAATATGTATTATTTCTAACCTTTAATTAAAATCTTATACGTTTAGCATAAAAATCCTCTAGAAATAATTTATTTAAGATTAAATGCAAATTGTAGGACAATTCTCGTAATTTCAATATCCTTTTAGCCAAACTCGGAGTATTACAAAAATTTTAATGTTTTAACAAAAACAGGAGTATAACAAAACTCGGAGTATTACAAAAACAGTTACGATTCCATTTCTTGGTATCGTTTCGTATCATTTCTTTTTTTATATTAAGTAAAAATCTGAAGAAATCCCACATAGCCGCATTTTTGTTTTCTAAGATAGAACCATCTATCCCAAATTGATGCTTTGAAAAACATCGGCCGACTCTGTTTATTATTTATTATGCAAAAATAAAATAATTTCTGTATATTTTTATTAATAACTATAATTTCCAAATTCAAATCTTTAAAATTATATTTGTAAACTTACAAATGGACTATCAGGACTTCCCGAACTACGTCTAAAGTATTTTTAACTTATGCATTTTTGTTTGTATTCTAGGTTTCTATAAATTAAATCATCACCTAAAGTTATCAAAGTCTTTACTTAGTTAAATATTTTGCCAAAATGTCAACTTAACAACTTTAAATAATGAAACATTAATTAAATTAAATGTATAATAATTTATCACAAAAGCGTGTGCCAAATTTACTTATAATTTGATTTCAATTTATGGTAGAAACAGAAACCGCAAAAATTGAGTTATTTGTTTTACAGAAGTCAACTCTTGCCTTAAGTGCTTTCTAACCCACTTCAAAAACTTTGTAATATCATTTCGGACTTTTATTACATTTCAATCCATGATTAATTCAATGAATTATTTATTTTGTAACACGTGTAGAATCCATTATATTAAAATTTGTATATTTTTTTATGTAATAGATATATAACGCGCATATTACGTCTTAAGCAGTGTTGTCATAGTAACAATATCAACATCATCATCATCATTATCATTATAATCAACAAGCTTCTACTCATCCACTGCTGGACATAGACCTCTTCTGGGTTTAGATATCTTATTTATATTCTTATCTTATCGTTTGTTTGTATAAACGCTAAGATTTCATGATTTACTATTCTGATTTACTTTCTTTTTCTTTTGTATGAAAGCTACATTCCTTATGAGTGCTATAGGCTATATAGGATTACGGTGTAGGTCTTAGTTAACCTAAAATAACGAAATAATAATAGTAATGAAAACTATCGAATTGTTATAAGCACATGCGCTGTATTTATAAATATATGTCCGGTTTGTCATACATTTGTATTACAAAAATATTTTATTTTATTCTAAAAAAAGTCCATGATACCATATCTTTCTTATAAATAAGGCATTTTTTAACATTTTTTTTTATTAGACATGGGTATGAAAACGTACGAACAAAAATTATTCCATCATAAAGGAAATTAAATGAAGATAAACATCGGATTTTATAGCATCGGCTTATATGTGGTCTGGACGTATAATAAGACACTTTTTGTACGGCCGCAACTCTAGGGTCGCACAGGCGCCCTTAACACCGATGACATGAAGCAGTCCCGTATTGCTTGCACTATATCAGAATTATGAAAACAAGCTGTTTATAATTGATTGTATCAATTAAAGGATTGTAGATGGGAGAAGCTGAGAATGGGCAGCTAGTATTGTATAAAATATGTACGTAGATATATATTTTTTATCAAATTCAAAAATATTCTGATTACAGTTATCTATATTCTTAACATTTTCGCGTACAAGTTATATAGATGGTAATATAAGAAATATATATATGTATTTAATTTTTCCTAAACGCAATAATAAATCCTAGTACTCTATATATCTATTTATCTATTTTTTCAACTAAAAAACCTTTTTTAAAGCTCTTTGTGTTCGTATTACAGCTTTGTTATTTTACTCCACACGTTCTAAGGTATTGTACATTATATTGTATTATACAAACTATATAGGTACCTATATCAAAATTCCTTTGTTTCAGTTTAATATAGCATATTTCAGATTGACAAAATAAGCCGTTACACGTACAACGTTAATCTACATACATGTTTCATATAGTCACTGTCTAATATTATTATATTAAAATAACTACATGGACAGTCTTAAGACTTTTGTTTATAAATATTTATAATGAAACAGCTATAAGTTTTTCTCATATTGCAGAGTGGACAGAGGGAACCTAAAGCTAAGATACTCCATTTCCCACATGCCATCCAATTTTCGAGAAATCGCGTGTTAAGAGGAAACTCATTACCGCTCTTTGTCTTCTGGAGAAGGAAAATGAAAATAATTAAATATCAATCATTCTCTGAATGAGAAACAAACCCACAACCAAGTACCAATATATTGTAACTCTTTAACAAACACAAATAAACCAGTGCAGACGATGATATAAAATGTTCACGACTCTACGTTTTTCAGTGTCATATGTCATGTGTGTCATCAAAAAATACACATCAGGCTGAATAATTTTTACTAATATTACGTTTCTTTTAGTTTAGCAATATATTATAACTAAATATTTTTTTCAATGGTTTGGAGTATGCGAAGGAAGCTCTCGCATGCTCGAGCACGTCTTTTTAAACTTACAATTGTTCATTTGTAAAAATTAAACCAACAAAAGCCTTTTCAACTTTGAACCTTTATTTGGTGTAGTGTAGCAGTAGAATAAAAAAGTAGAACAAAGTATAAAAAATAATAGAGAATGAAGAGTGGAAATGCAATCATCATTACAATAGTTTCAGTTTGAATGGCTTTTCTGTCGTTGGACAGTTTGGACGGTGGGTACGGTACTACATACATACTCAACGTGCCACATCAGCATATTATACTAAAAAAAAAAAAATAATAAATTACCTTCACGCTGTATCCCGCACACAGCAGGGTAGGCAGAGGGAACCTAGTGTTAAGACACTCCGTTCCCCACTTTCTGCCGAATTCTGGAGGCATTGCGTGTTGAGTGGCAGAACTCAACGCCGCGCTTAACCTCTACACCAGAGCGAAGAAATGGAAATATAAATTTAAGTAAATATTTCATCTCCTCGAGTGGGGATCGAACCCACAACCAGTCGGTTTTGCAGTCACACCTCGTGCCGCTGCGCCACGACCGGCATATGCTATAGTATAAATATAATTACATAGAAACTGTATAGTTTTGAAACGGTCTGTACCTGTTTCAGTGTCGTAAGAATGTTCGTTAACGCGGTTATGGAAATACCAGTGTGCAGATTATTTGGTTGTAACGCATCTAAAGCTCATTAGAGGTTCAGACGTATGAGTAGCTCTTCCAGTCCATTCTAGACGATAAATAAAAGCAATTCGCACAATGAAAATAGATGTCACTCCTCGTTCACTTTTTATTATAAATATTTTTAAAATAATATATTTAATCAATATAATACATAAAAATATATATTTTTCTTTATAAAAAAACACTTGACGGTAAGTGATCACCGCCGCCCCCGACCACGGGCTCGTGGGCGGCGGTAGCACCGGATGAGCTATTAAAATATTTAAGCGCATTTAAACCAAGACAATTTTAGAAAAACATGTTAATTTATTATTTACTTAAGAACAATCAGCCAGTCAGCCATCAAGAGTAAATTGAACCTTAGGCTAGGCTTAGTATAGATCTGATAATAAATACCAATTACGTTTAGACCTTCCTAATAGGTATACGGATTCTTAACTTAATCCCAGCGGTTTCATTGCACTACCAGATAAAATCTAACTGTAATGAAATAAAGTTTTATAATCCAATATTAAATTAGCAAGACGTAATATTGTTGTGCATATAACATTTAAAAGTAATGTTTTCAGGGTTCAAAAATTAGAAAATATAAAAAAAATGAAATTATTTAAATAAATAAATAAAAAAAATGTTTGTTATTGCATTGCTTGGATCAAAGATAAATTAATCTTTTGTTTGTATGAAAATAAGTCCTATACAGAAAATAAAATTCGATCCATATTTAAATGGATCGAATTTTATTTTGGTCGGCCCACGTGGAAGCCAAGGAGAAGCGACTGCCAAAAGGAAATGAGGTTCCACGTTCCTTTCAAGAAATTGTGAAATATTAGAAGACTATAATTCTACACCCGGGTTGACTAATGATTGAGTATAAAAAAATAATCTCTCAATTAAAAAAAATATATATAACGATTAAGTTCTTACTTAACGTTCCGTATTCATACTCTGCGACATATACTCGTATGTGATTATAAAACCTTGTCGCACGATTTACTTATGTAAATGAACGAGTATTAATTTAATTATGTAAAATCTACTAAGTTTAAATATTTAAAATTTAAATTTAATTAAATATTGATCATATAAATTGTGTATAATGAGGTTATAGGTAGATAATTAAAATTTAAAAAGAAAATTTTATTTTCTTCTTTTTGGACCGTTTAAATAAAAGCTTTTTTAAGTTTGTCCTTTTATTCGATATTGCAGAAGTATATAAATAATAACTATTCGTGAATGTACCGCCATGTTGGATTTAGGATAACGTCGCATTATTTTCGAGTTACTTTCAACGAGCCCTTTCATTTGACATCCATATTGTAGAAGTAGATTAAAAATAAGCATTCCGCCATCGCGAATGAACCGCGATGTTAAATTTAGAATGATATCACACCTTATCTTGCATTGCCATTCAAACTAAACGTGTTAACAGAATTTTATCTCAATCGGTTGAAGATATCTATTTCAAATTTCAGTTCAAAGATTTTACCAAAACAAACAAACATACATACGTTGAAAGTTAAATAAAAGCTTTTAAAAATAGAAAAATATCTAATTCTAAATGTACAGATGAGCAAGTAAAAGCATAATTTTCATTACTATTTTGTGAATAGAGTCTACACTTAATACGAAAGGACTAGAAGCTATAGATAAAATGGCTTTTGTCTATGAGCCTTGTGTGCTCTACTCAGTGCACAATGAATGCCTCAAATATAGAACTAGTTCCAAATAGGACTTTAGAGCATTGTCGAATAGCAGTAAAAGGTTGGTATGGTTAACTGGATTTTACTTGTGATATTATGAAATTATAAAGTTAGCTCTTTTAATAAATGTTCAGAATAGGCTCTTAAGTAGTCTTTTTACCGCATATTTTTCGTATTATACGTAATTGAAAAGAATTAAACCTACACAAATCGACGCGTTTTCTTTTCAAGATTGCAAGTTTAAAAAAGTTAAATTTCACTTTTACCGTTGTTTTATCACTAATATGACTGAAGGGATTGATGCTAAATTTCATCAAGATTATAATAATAAATAAAAAAATAAAATCCGATGATGGGCACTGTGCCACGGGCTATTACAAAGAGGTCGAAACTTTGGATTTCCAAAAATGTATATTCCATACCTATATTATAAATTCGAAAGTAACTCTGTCTGTCTGTCTGTCTGTGCCGCAATCAGGGCCAAACCGCTAATTCAACTGTAATAAAATACTCATACAGAGATACTTGAGGGTCTTCGGATGAACATAGGTTACTTTTTTTTCTCATATTTGTAATATTGTCGATATATACTAATATATTAAAATATTTTTCAATTTGACAGGCAATTTATTCCGCCATGTTAATAACAACCGACCGTTGCTAAGCAACGGTTTGCAAAGTTTATTTGTTGCTATAAGCAAACGTCACCCAAAATGAGCTTAACGCATACATGGCGTGCGCCGACTCAACCTTATGAGATACATAAAAATAATGTTTTACAAAAATATTGTTCTTTAAATAATGTTTAAAAAAGTCCGCGATACACATATCATATTTATCTCTGAAGCTTGAGCAAAGTAACACAGTAACAACAAGTAACCATTTTAATTAATTTACTTTATATTTATCGGGTTTTTGTTGTATGTATTTTCTATAATTTGATATTGATCCTTATGAAAATGAATATAATAGTCACTTTTATCATTTCATCTAGATTGAAATTATAGTTCACTGTATAACATACTAATAAATAATTAAGGAGATGTCACTGATTCGAAATAACCTAGCGTGCTACGAGCGGCATAGTATGACCGACGCGAACGGGCAGATGACTTTGACGGTTTTGTAAATTTTCATACATTTTCGAACTACTGTTAATTTTTATGTTTATGTAATTATTTGCTGTTTATAATTAACTTATACTTTTCTTTGGTTCTTCGGTTATTCGGGGAGCAGATTAGTTAGATTTTCATAAATTTCTTGGTGTGGTGTAAGTTGCGGCCCTGCGCGGCATCGGTGTAATATTATTTAAGTATTAAGGAGAGAATTGTTGGTTATTTCATCTTGGTTGGATGGTTATCTATACCGTTGTTATACACTTAATAAATTGTGGTTTTAGTTTTCTGGGATTTTATTTGATATTGCTCGCAACACTTAACATATTTAATGAAGAAAGGACTTTAGTTATTTCATATAGTGTCTACGTACGCGCGCAAGGAAAACGAGTAAAAAGATTTTTCCCGGGTAAATCAGTAAAATCGATCACTGAAAGTCCAATAAAAATTAGTTCAGTTATTCTGGATATTAGCTCGGGGAAATAGAAAGACAGAAAGAGATAAAATTATTAATAGCTGGTTTTGTTTAGTTTTTTTTATTAATATTTTACTATGGTTACGTTTACTTATATTTTTTTTATTTAAATTAGTTACATATTTTCACAAACAATTTCCTAAATATTTCCTACAAGCATTCGTAAAGTTTAAGCGGGCGAAGCCGCGTCCGGGTCCGCTAGTACTAAATATACCCAAATAATTCGGTTAAGGAGTTTCATTTCCAATCAGATTTCATAATTTCATCAAGTTCACTTTCATTTTATCTTTCTAGTAGAAAGCGCCACCATGCAATAATTGAGAAAAATTGAGCAGGAAATGGAGAACGCAATATCTTAAAACTACATCCCCTCTGCCCGCCCTTCTATATATAAGAAAAAGCGTAAAGCTAAAAATATATATTTTAAATTTTTTGAACGTGACACATATCATAAAATGGAGAAATACTTTATTTTGAGAAGTACTTTTGTGCTGGCTGGTTGATATTAATAAATCAAGGTCTGATGATGGAGCTGAAAGATGGCCATTTTACAAGCTTTCTTTAACTGCAATTTTCAGTGTCCGATTGAGCTGAAATTTAGATTTTTTTTTAAAAGTATTATTCCACACTTAGTAGGTATATAGGTTATTCCACTCTAAATAAGTATTTTAGATTATTTTACAACTTTAGTTCTGATGATAATCAAACAAAATCTCGGATTCGAAATTTTTGTACAATCCACTTAACATAGGCGTCAAATGAAAGAACTGGATTCATAATAAAAGGAAACTATAAAGTAAAATAAAAATACTTTTTTTTTTATTCAAAATGTAAGTTGGGCTAAAACAAAAACCATAATTTTATGAAATTACAAAAGCAAGAGTGCATAAAAAACAGAGAATTTCGCGATACAAGCGTTTGCAATTTTATAAATTCATTATTTTAATTTCAGTATAACTTACATTTTGAAAAAAACTTGTTTTTTAAAAAGAGTTTTAATTATTTTGTATTTTATTTTGTCAAAACGACACACATAATTCTAATTAATAATCTACATAAATTAATAATGTAATTAATTTAGATAATTAATATACCCACCAATAAATAATAATATACAATATTAAATTTGCAGCATAAAGGAATTTCTCATAATTGCTATCGGCCATAAATTATAACATACTAGTAATCCTACCCCTATATACTAACGAAGCTATAAATTATTGGGTCTTTACTAAATAAGTTCAAGGTTTATTTTCAAGGTTTAAGGTCAGTCATGAGGCATGGAATTGCAGGTTCGATCCCCGCTCGTAAAAATGAAATATTTAATATTTTTATTTATTCGCTCTGGTGTCAAGGCACTTAACACGCAATGCCTTTTAAAATCGGCGGAAAGTGTACAGGATAGAACATTACGTGGTAGGTGAAGCTGAAAAAAGGGTACCTTTTTAAGAAAAAGTTTCTAAAATACGTTTTCTAAAAAAATACAAAAAAAAGCATTATTCAACAAAGTAAACAACATTTTTAATCCCTACTTCTACGTTTTAGCAGCGAATCAGCGTAGTATATCTTCAATTTCTACTTCGTGTCGTAGTGGATGTTCAAATTTTTATTCGTTTTCTAAATGAATATCTTTCTTCCTTTGTGTGTGGAATAACACTTTCAAAAATGTTTAATTTTTGTCCCTCAGACAAGGGGCATAACCATATATTTTCCTTTAATGCAAAATAATTAATTTCTTAATTTTTATGGCTGTTTTTAAATTTAAAGAAATTATAAAAAAACGGTAAAAAAGAATTATTGCATTTCATTATTATTTAATAACAAAAAAGTACAAAAGAAAATATGTAAGAAAAAAATATAATATGACTCATAACAAAATTTGCAACATATTTCCAAAATATAATACCATACTGACCATTGTTTGGAAGCATTATAGTGCTTAGTAATAAGTTGACCTCATTCAATAAATATCTCTTTAGGCCTAATGCCAAAATCTCTGAATTAAATTCTCATAAATGAAATAGAAAATTATTTTATAAAATAATATATGTAATAATTGTTTACGAGATTGAAATAATAATATCGATGAATGATGTCAAATTGTAAACTAAATTGTGATTAGAATGCACAATATTGCTTTTATAATATTTATCTGTTATACTGGAATGAAATTAATAATGTTTGCTAAACAAAATCAAAATACGTTTTACTTTATGTAAAATTATTTTTTACTTTTTAATTCGTTGTTTGAAGTCGGTTCAACAAAATTGGTACAAAATATTTTTTATTGAATTGGCTGAAGCTTTAGTTTCCAATGTTTTAAATAAATATTTTATAATTGTTTTATTTATTGTTTTTAGATGAATGTCATCAGAACCCGGATCCCGGCCTAGAATAGGGTCATCCTGGTACTGGTGGTGTCGTTAGAGACGACTAAAATACATGTGGTAGAGTCACGTCGCCAGCAATGGCAACACGCATGGGCAGACTCGACCGGATCATTACCACTCCCGGCATTTAAAACCGGCGTGAAGTAGTGGCTTTATGCCACTGCGTTTCGCATCAGGTAATGCTGGGCTCCGGCGCCCAACCCTCCTTAAAGGCCGCCAACGCACCTATATCTCCTCTGGTGTTGCACGGGGCCGTGGGCGGCGGTAATCACTTACCATCAGGTGACCCGAACGCTCGTTTGCGTTGTCTTTTCCATAAAAAAAAGAGAACACAAAATTAATGCAGATTAGTAAATAAATATTTTTTGTAGTCTTAGCGGGCGAATTCGCGAGCGAATTGCTGATACTGATTAAATACTTCAGTATTTAATTAGAAGTAATTTAATTATCATTTTATAAATTTGTATTGAAACACAATATTTACTAAGTTTTCAAAAGATTAAGATTATATAAAGATTTAAAAGAATCACAACTCACTTTATTTAATTTTTTACATATTTTACTGCAATACTCCTTCTCAATATCGGATAAATTCAAGCGCAGATCACAATAGACTATCAGTTCTGCCGTTTCTAGTTTACACTTCACTGTTTGATATTGCGTTGGCGGTAGCAAACCAATATCTGTTCGAAAATCGGTAGTGAACTATTTATTGGATTTGCTTAATATTGCCGGTGATATTATTATTTTTTAAATGTCCAATAAGTTTTTAAATAAATACTTTTAATTTTAAATATATTTTTTAAAATTACAAATTTAGAATTTTGTATTAATAGTAATTGTGTAGGTTTAAAAATTTAATTGTAAATTAATTATTTAAAATAATAACTAAGTCATTACTTACTGATGATAAATTAAATAAATTTATCTGTGTAGTTTTCAAATAATATCAGCATTATATATTTTACATGTACAATGCAGTATGAAATATAATATAATTGCAATTAACTAAATTTTCACGTTATTTACACGTCTGTCTATCGATAATTTTGCCTACGCAGACCCAAAAAAGAGCTGAATTAGACAAAAGCATCTTTACCTAGCAATATATTGTGAAGCGTTTTTAAGAAGTTTCTTAGATACCTACAAGTATGTTCGCCCAGTCGAAATATTATCGGGTAAATTATTTAACCTTAACTTAACTTACTTAACTTAGCTTCACGCTTCATCCCGAATCTCGAATGCTATCTATTTCTGTATTAATTAATAGTTACAGAGTAATATTAGTTCACTCTGTAACTATAGTCACATAGTTTAACGACATACCTTTGAATAAGTTCGTAGGCAAAGTTATATTCATTCTCATATGAATTATAATATATGTTCATTCTCATATGAATTACAGTAACTGTCAGGCAGATGATCGATATATCATTATTCGAAACAGCATGGATGAAGAAGAGAAGAAAAATTTTGAATAATATGTTGCCTAGTCATTTCTCAATTCCTGAACTTCATAGAGTAGGCAATTCACCTATTTCTCATTAGACCAGTTTTCGCCTATAGGTATAGTAAACGCACAGCGAACGCGGTTTTTCTACGTAAGTCCCTAAAAAACTCAATTGTAGTAAAAAATGTAGGGAAATATATATATATATATATATATATATATATATATATATATATATATATATATATATATATATATATATATATATATATATATATATATATATATATATATATA
>JAATLQ010035735.1:0-14039 GCA_013421005.1 Heliconius erato x Heliconius himera | reverse complement strand
CAAAATAACTGTAATAATTGCATATTAACTCCTGTACAGTTTTTAAATTAGTGACATATATTATATGAACCAACCAAAAAATCTTTGTATTTACTTGATATTTCTTTCAAGATCGATCTTTATCTCTGTGTTGAATTAATTACGACTTCTTTCAAATGACGATAACTTTTTTTTTAATGAACTAAACTTTAGTAGTTAAGTTGAGTTAAAACAAAACAATTAGTGATTGATTTCAGAGAAAAATGCGGACAAAAATATGTCGACAGACAGACAGACAGACAGACAAGAAATTAAAAAAAAATCTTTTTGCTTTCTATTATTATTTTTAAGTGTCCCTCTATCCATTTCAGTCAAAATTACTAAATGTACAGACAAAATATTTTTACTGTCTTATTATATAAGAGATGGCCAATACACATCTGTATACTTACATATATAAACGTACGGAGCCTTATTGAACCATTTTTTTCTGGTTTCTGGAATTATGAACCTATTTTTTTTTTCATCATACACTTAAACGTTTGCACTGTCATCTAATTTTTAATTAAAAATAACAAGTAAGATCCCAAGAGAATCGCTTTATTTTACTAAGACGAGTTGTTTTCGTTCTTCGGCGTCACGTCGGCGAGTAATCTCTACAATTTTCAATACAATAACAATCTATTTTGTTTTTTTCAGTTTAAACTGAAAGTGTCTGGAGTAACTTTTTTGATGTAAAATCATTTGTACTGTTCTTATTATTTTATACTAGTTCATATTTTTAATTTGAAATGTGTAATTACAAGCATATCACTTTACTTAAGCCACTCTCTACTTAATAGTTCGACCAAATTACGAAACACATGAAATGTTATAATTATAAAAAAGGCCAGTCGTGGAGCAGGGGCACAATATGTGACTGTAAAACCGACCGGTTGCGGTTTCGATCCCCACTCGAAGAGATGAAATATTTACTTAAATTTATATTTCCATTTCTTCGCTCTGGTGTCGAGGCAAAGCGCGGCGTTGAGTTTCGCCACTCAACACGTAATGCCTCCAAAATTCGGCAAGAAGAAGAGAGTGAAGTGTCGGTATTAATTTTAGCCGAATTCATTCAATTATTTTGTTACATATAGGCAAGTCTACAAGCGGCATAAACGAAGAGATCGTCTGGATATGTATAACCATAAAATCTAACTAACTAACTAGCTAGCTAACTAGCTAAATAGATAACTAGCTAACTAGCTAACTAGCTAACTAGCTAACTAGTTAACTAGCTAACTAGCTAACTAACTAACTAACTAACTGATGTGATGTTAACGTGATGGTCATGAGTTCGATTCGCACTTGAATTATTTACATTTTCTTACTATGAAAATAAATCTTAACAGAGTGACATAGGTTCCCTGCCATATGTGGGAGTGGGTGAAGCTAAATAAAAGTATTGTTATTGATGGTAATAACATATTCGATTTTTGATCTTGTTTATAAAATCATAATATACCCGATTTCCAGCTGTACATTTTTTTCAATCATATTAGTACGTACATTACGTACTTGAAAATGTGCTGCAATGCATCCCACTTAAGAACTTATCACGTTCATAATATCTGTTGAATGTACATATGATATCATATTTCATTTACTGCTTCGAGAAATTTTATAACTTTATAATCATATCTTGTCAGATTAGAATTTCATGTTAAAGTTTCTGACGTTTTTGATTTTTAAATATTGCTGCTGTACTGTATGAGTAATAAGAACATAAATACGAAGGACACCTAATAAAGATCTGGATGTTCTATATATTAAAGTAGGATATTCTTTATCTATCTGATAATAATATATATATATATATGTTAATATCCCTACCACTAGAGGAAATGAAATGTTTAATATTTTCATTTCCTCGCTCAACACGCAACTCCTTGAGCGGAAGTGGGAACGGAAGCGTCGTAATGGGAACGATGGGTCATAACACTATGTTCCCAGGTTCCCTCTGCCTACTCTGCTATGTGTGATACAGCATGAAGCTATAAAAAAAGGATTTTTAATAAAAAGACTATTTCTATACTAAAGCAATTTTAATAATTCTTAATGTTTCAAAGCTCGAAAGAGTTATTATTTCTGTAAAAGTTACCTTCACAAGTAAGAAAACTTAAGTCCTGATGCAAAGTTTTAATGTTTTAAATAGCTTTACCGTTTATTTTACATAAGCGACTGTGCACTTACAGAATAAGTTATGGAATAGACGAAGACAGTTATGTGCATTTAGTTATAAGATTGTATGTTAAATTTTAAAAGAATATTTTACACGTATCATTATATATAAAAATTAAAAAAAATATTTTATTTCCATTTCTTCGCTCTGGTGTCGAGGTTAAGCGCGGCGTTGAGTTCTGCCACTTAACACGCAATGCCTCCAGAATTTGGCAGAAAGTGGGGAACGGAGTGTCTTAACACTAGGTTCCCTCTGCCTACCCTGCTATGTGCGGGATACAGCGTGAAGCTAATTAATTAATTAATTAATTAATTAATTAGCAATCGAGTTCTATCCTTATATTATATATGGAGATTTGTTATGTTAAACAGAACGAAATTTGGATAATATCGGCAAACGATTTTATTTCTATTTAACATATTTTTTAATATGAATTCAAGAAAGATTTAACAAAAATGCATTTTTACATGCCTCGTCGACTTCATAGATTTTATTCATAGATTTTAGAATTGACCTAGAGTAAAAGGCAAAAAATGCTTATTTCAGCTCAAGCTTTGTTCTGTACTTAGCAGTTTTGGCAGAAAGAATCGAGTGAGTGAGAGTTGTGAATCGCTTTGAGCGGCGATTTTAATAGCATAAAGCTTACTATTAAAATCACCGCTCTTACGAGAGAGAATGACAGTAATTTATTCCCCGAGTTGACAATGAACTCATTACCATCGTTACAGTTACAGTCGTTGTACCATTGCGACACAATGGCAATTACTACTTATTAGTAGTAAATCTTATTAGATTTATCAGATAAATCCTTAAGCTAGCTAGCGAAATCGTTGAGGCCAGTCGTGGAGCGGGGTCACAAGCGTGCGACAGTAAACGCGACAGATTGTAGGTTCAACTCCCACTCCAGGAAATTAAAAAAAAAACAAAGCGCGGCGTTGAACCAACGCACAATGCATCCAGACTAACATCCAATCATAGACTATTATAACTAACTACAACTAACATAGTCTACATTAACATTTTATAATTTCTGTGAAATTAAACTAAGTAAAATCTAAAACAGTAATTAAGCAGTAAAGTAATTTCATTTCTTATGATATTCAGATTAGATACAGAAACGGAATTCAGTAAAATGACTAGAAACATTTTTATTTTTAAGAAACTAACTACTAACTGACTTTGTTATGTAAATTTTTGATAGTTTTTTTTTCTCCTTGCGTTCTTATTAGCAAGTATAATGAAAACTAGATACTCATGATACTTAGCGTTATATAATAATACAAAGAAACAAGCGCGAGGCGGGCTCGCCCACCGAAGGTTTCGTACAAAAATTAATGTTTTGCTTAGAGAAAGAGCCTTTTCATCTGATTCCACACTGGATCCAGCGGCTTTAATACCAAATTTTGCTCCCCTTTTAAAGATATTATTTTTCTAGATTTAACCATAACTGTATAGTTTTTCTGAACTAGTACTACCTGCAGATACTAGGTGCCAAATTTCATAATTCTAGGTTAACCGGAAGTACCCTATTAATTTTGATTCCCTTGATAGTGTCGAAATACGCGGATTTTGCTATTTAAGGCTATTATTTTTTATCCCTAAATTAAATTAAATAATATCTAAGTTTATTCATTTCATTGTCTGCTTAATTGAGAAAATATAAAACATTGTTTCTGAACACTGAATAATTGTTCTATATTTTTACTTTATGATGTAATTATGTATGAATTAGTTCTAGCTATACACGATTTAAATAAAAATTACATTACTCTGGTTGAACCTCAAATTAATCTATGCAAATGCAACACCGAAAAACCATTGAAGCTCAAAGAGATTTCTAATCTTTCGAGTTTCTTTACTTTAATAAGTATTAAAGTAAAGAAACTTATTAAATTAATTTACTTATTTAGTAACAATCTAATTAAATATAATTTCTGTACTGTATAAATAATTCGTATAACAGTTAGATACTAAGAACACAGTATCAAAGATACTGGAGGAAGGTCACGTAAAAAGCATGAGGACCCCCCGGAGGGAATGTATGAAGAGGTTGATGACAGTGGACGAGGCAAAAGAGGTATGTAGAGACCGTAGCGTTTGGCGCTCCGTTCTCTCTGACTACCCCGCTAGGTATAAAGCGTGAAGCTAAGTTAAGTTAAGTTAGATACTAATTTAGAAAACGTATAAAAATATATCGTATTATACGTATAACAGTTTCTTTCTCAATAAATTAAATAGAAATCTTGCTTTGAATTCAATGGAACTTAATTTTACGCGGAAACGGCTGTTAATTATAATTAAACTCTACAATTGTACTTATATGGGTCTAATGGGTCTAGTCCGATAAGGATGGGAGAGCTGCACTGGCTTCTTATGAATTATTTTTAATATGATTCTATTGCTGTTTATCTGAATTGCGAAACACAGTTTTTTTATATTTATCCCTTATAGCAAGTGGCAGTTATGAGGGTAACAACCCTTAAGGTTAAAGTTTATTTTCTCGGTATCTATTAAAGAAATCTTAATGAAATTAAAATTGAACATGGCTATCTATAAGCTTATCATTATATATTTTTCAGAATTTTTGAAACATTGTACATTATAAAAAAAAAGTTTATTTTTTGAGGCCGTTTTTATGTTCCACTCGGTGAATTGTCACCGACCAAAATGATATAGGAAGTGTCAGCACCACTGCACAGTACTCTCGAAAATGTTTTCGCAAGCGCGTTCTTGTAAATATTTGGCAGTTCAAACTAATGGCGAATTCAAATTCACGATTTATATTTTTCTCTTGTTTTGTCTTATATTAAATATCTAGTAAGAGATGACTAAACGATATCTTTTTAGATATATTATAGACTTGTTTGAAAATAGAAAATGTTTGTTATAGGAGATGAGACAAAGCACGTTCATATACTCCTACCTATTTACATGACAGTAGCAACACGCTACGAGCACTCTAGCGTTGATAGCAGTGACCGTGCATTTATTAACAGAGAACGTAATGTTTACATTGAGATTGGAGTCATTTTGATTTAATGAAAAAGGTTTGGAACGAAAATTTAACGCATTTTTCCTATATCGACACAAAGTATGAATTGCCTAAGGTTTAAGACACAAAGTTAAAGGTTTAAATTATGATATCAAGTAATATAGTCTACATAATATATGTATTTGTCAATGATAAATAGTAAAGAGCATAAATACGAACGGCACCTAATGTAGGGTAGATCTTCCGTATATTGAACTAGAATTTTTCTCTGTTTATCTCATAATAAAAGAAATATGTATGTTAATTCCTTCTTGAGGAATTGAAATATTTAATATTTTCAATTATTCGCTCTGGTAAGACAGAATGTGGATAAAAGTGGGGAAAGAAAGTGTCATAATGGGAACAATGGACTTAACATTAGGTTCCCAAGTTCCCTGTGCCTACCCCGTTCTGTTTGGAATATAGCATAAAGATATTAAACATATGGATGTTAATAAAAATCTATTTCTATACTAAATCATTTTTAATAACAATTCATGTTTTAAAAGTCAAAGGAGTTAGGTAATATATTTCAGAAAAGTTACCACAGTTAAAACAGCTTATGGTCTAAGATCCTATTGCTTAAATCTGCAGGTATCTGTTTTTTTTAATGAAACTTATATTTAAGAATGATACATGATAGTAGAATAGATTACACTAGAAGAATCCCGCCGCAATCACCTTTAATTTTAAATTATGGTAATGCGTTTTGTGAGAAAAATTGCTCTCATATGTTTTTATATGTAAATCGCATGAGGTATTGGAAAAAGAATGGTTGCCAGCGCTCTGCCGCAAGCCCAGGGTTGCCTGGTTTAAACAGATCATTTAATGTTTATAATTTGCACTCATGTATTTTTTTATGAATTTTATATCAAATTAAAGCTTATTATATATTTCTCAACACTATAACATATGGTTGCCTGGAAAATAACTGCCACAAACAAAAGTTGTCATAATTAGAAATATTTGATTCCGGTTGTCTAAGAGAATAAACGATGAAATGCGCAGTCTGCCTTATGTTTTAAAGATAAATATTCTGTAATAGAAGGTCAATCTTAATATCGATGTTTATTCTAACTGTTAAATTATGGTTATGAGGCCGGTCGTGGCGCAGCGGCACGAGGTGTGACTGCAAAACCGACTGGTTGTGGGTTCGATCCCCACTCGAGGAGATGAAATATTGACTTAAATTTATATTTCCATTTCTTCGCTCTGGTGTCGAGTTTAAGCGCGGCGTTGAGTTCTGCCACTCAACATGCAATGCCTCCAGAATTCGGCAGAAAGTGGGGTACGGAGTGTCTTAACACTAGGTTCCCTCTGCCTACCCTGCTGTGTGCGGGATACAGCGTGAAGCTATTTTTTTTTTTTTTTTTAAATTATGGTTTTAATCATATTAAGTACAAGCGACCAGCTCGCGGCTTTGCCCGCTTAAATTAGTGATCTGCGACGCGCCTCTGCTCGCGATGCGCGACGCGTCTCCGAGCGTCTCTGCTCGCAATGTGCGACGCCTCTCTGCCCGTTCTTGTGCGTCTCTGCTCGCAATGTGCGACGCACCTCTTCTCGCGATATGAGACGCGTCTCTGCGCTCATGATGCATGACGCGTTATTGCGCCTCTTGGAAGACGTCAGGGAAAATTTTCAGTGCTGCCGAGGACAGCGCACGGTCAGGATGGCCGAGTTAAGAATATTATTTAATGTTAGGAATATTATGTAAGTTACTTGTAGATTTCTATACGACACCTACCGATCACGCCACTATGACGCGATAGTGTCATCAAGTCTTATTAATTCTACCCTGCAACGTATTTATTAGCGATCATATGAAAGACCGCACGGGCATTGTACTTCGGGTAGTCTTGGGCTTTTTATAATTAATACAATTTACAATATCCTTAATTAAGTCGTAAATATATATTTACCAGAATCTGAATGAATTTTTTTTAGAAAATATTGAAGTTAAATTATTTGCAAAGAATGAAATTAATATTATTAAATCTATTTGGGGGAAAATAATAAATTCATTTTATTTAAAAAATAGTTGAAAATTCATTGATATTATAAAGAAATCTGTAAAAGAATCGTGACATTATAATAATAGGAGAGGTGGAGATGCTAATTTTGCATTTACAAAAGCGTCATGGGGGCCTAGATTGTGAAGATTAGATCCTAAAACGAATAAAAGCTTATGTTAAGTTTGCCATTTTAGCGAGCAGGACGAAGAGCGTGTACAAATTTTCAAAAATATAAAAAAAAGTCAGTAATAGTAGTTAAATATGCGCGTGCGATATTTATAGTGTATACGCGCTATGTCTTTCTGATAACCAAAAGATATTCTGACGAGTAATTAGTGGAGGGTGGCAGTGAAAAGGGGACAAAAGAAAAAAGCTATTTGAGTGCTACAAGTGTTACGAGTTTTGATAATGTGAGAGAGGAATATTCTTAATCTGATTATCTGTGTTTTTTTGGTTGTAATAAAATAATTTATATAGGTACAACTTTATCATTTATTGCTACAAAAATAGCTAAAACATATTAAAAATAAATACTTTTAACTTCATCCTCACTGATATATAAAAATTGATATTGGTTAATTTTTATCATCTCATCGTTTCGTATTCTGTAAGAAGATTAATTTAATTATTAATTTATTTATTTGTGTTAAAAAGAAAACGTACATGTATTAAAAAAAAATCTAAAGTATCTCCTAAAATCTCAGGTATTATGACAATTCCACTTGTAACAGATTCTTGCCAACGGACTAAGTCTGCTCTAATTAAACACTTACATCACTGATTATTGTAATATATACATACATTTATAAAACTTCAAAAGGCCAGTCGTGGCGCAGAGGCACAAAGTGTGACTGTAAAATGTACTGGTTGTGGGTTCGATCTCCACTCAAGGAAGTGAAATATTTGCTCACATTTATATTTTCATTTCTTCGCTCTGGTGTCGAGGCAAAGCGCGGCAGTTCCGCCACACAACATGCAATGCCTCCAGAACTGAAAGTGGAGAGCGGAGTGTCGTAACACTAAGTTTCCACTGCCTACCCTCCTGTGTGCGGGATACAGTGTCAAGCTATATAAATTTAACACGCAGCAAACAAATCTAGTCATCAATATCAATATAGTTCTCAGAAGCTGTACGCTCTACACTATATTTATGGTTTTAGCTAAATTACTCCACGAAAATCGTCAGATTGTATTTTTTTCCTAATCCTTAAAGGATTCCCTCCACAATACTATTTCGATTCGAAATACTCGGGTAACGATTTTTAACGTTTTTTGTTACAACTTTGAGACTCACCCATTTCTTTATTCCACGCTCAAATCGTCAGATTATTGATTTTCTTTCGGCTCCCTTACTATATTAAATTAATAATTAATACTTGGAAGGAAAAGTAAATGCACCTAAATATCCTATTTTTTTTCTGAAACAGTCAGCTGACAGGAAAGTTACTTGAAAAACACCGCTTAAAAAGGCTTTGAATCTCGAAAGGTTCTGACAAACGCAAATCAGATAGTGACGGTAGATATCTGTAGGTACTTTTGGGGAACCATTGTGAGATAAGAGCCCTCGAAAACAATGGCCATTTTCTTTCAGTGGTACTTGTATGTTCGAAATAAATATTTAAGTACCTACTTAAAGAAAATGTTAAATATTAAAATATTAGATGCTCTTTGTAGTCTAGTTATATTATATATGTATGTATTTATGTACGTATGTGTAAGTTTGTGAAAAACCGGACAAACGCGAGTCGGGGTCGACCACCAAGGATTCCGTACAAAAATTGGATGTCTTGAGCCTATTCTGAAATTCAGGCTTAGCTTAACCAGAGCCCTTTCATCTGATACCTCACTTGAGCGAGCGGCTTTAATACCACATTTTGCCCCTCTTTTAAGGCTATTATTTTTTAGATTAACCACAAATGTATAGTTTTCAGAATTTAATTATTAAAATTTTAAAAACCTTTGACGTTGACGTTGACCTAGAATTATAAAAATTAAAGTTGTATAATTTTGATTACCTTTATAGTGTCGAAATAAGCGGTTTTTTGTGATATAAGCGGCTATATCTTTGTTTTAGTAAATGTAGAAATATATATATTTTTTCAGGAATTCATGGGTGCCGTGAATCTCGATATATGGTTTGAAATTCAAAACGATATCTCCATATATTCCTGAGATAAAGGTTCTTGATAGACAGACAGACGGACAATAAAATAATCTTATAAGGGTTCCTTTTTTCCTTAAAAGGTAAGCCCTAAAACCCTAAAAATTGAGAAGAATATTAGCTGAAGCTACAATAATCGAGTAGAGCAAGCTAAAGAGTAAAGCATGAACTACAAAAATAAATTGAACAAATGTTACTTCACACTTCTCTCTTTTCATAAAAATATATAAGGTAGGAATAACAAAACGTCTATCTAATTTATCTCCGTGTCATTCGAACAATCTGGCCACTAATCCTTATAAACAGCACGTGATGTGGGTCAATCGATTATACCATACGATCACTGGCTGTGCCAAGATAAAGGTAACAGCCATTCTTTTTGCGAGAATTTATTTTCATAATTCTTGTTAATAAATACTTAAATGTGATTAATATTGTGTAATCGTTGATATTTTTTTATAGCTTCGCGCTACGTCCCGCACACTGCAGGGGAGGTAGAGGGAACCTAGTGTTAAGACACTCCGTTTCTCATGTTCCATCGTATTCTGGAGCCAATACGTGTTAAGTGGTGGAACTCACCGCCGCGCGTTGCCTCGACACCATTAAATATTTAAAACCAAGCGAATAAATGAAAATATTACATATCTAATTTCCTCGAGTTACGATCGAAACTGCAACCATTCGCATTTACAGTCACATGCTTGTACCACAACTTCTTCAATTTCAACATGATGCCATAATCAGACCTTAACAAAACTTCCATCAAAATACCTTCAAGTATATCCTTTCCAAAAAAAAAGAAAAATCGAAATCGGTTGGTAGAATATTGAGTTATTTGTCCTTTTTAACCGACTTCTATAAGAAAAGGAGGTGTCAAGCTAATGCTACAACAACCTTACTACAATATCAAGTTACTAAGCCTGTTTGTCTTACTTGGCACCGACTTCGAAATAATATAATATTTTTTTAATATTTTTGCAAAAAAAATCAAAGTACGTTTAAGTTTATGTAAAATTGTTTTATACTTTTTAGTTCGTCGTTTCAAGTTGGTTTTGTTTTTGTTAAAAATGTATTTATGTCTCGCACATACTTAAAGCATACTTGACTTTATGTGATTTGGGACCACACGGGAGTTCTGAAAAATCAAACATAAAAAAATACAATCGAATTGATAATCTCCTCTCCTCCTTTTACAAAATTCAGTTCCAAATCGGCTTATTTTACTTACTTCGTTGAATACAACAGATACTTAAAAATAATAGTAAAAGATAAAATAATAAAACAACAATAAATATAAAGCAATGAGTATTTTGAGATAACACATTTTTCTCAAAGCAACGAAAGCAAGTGGTTAAATTAGTAACAGCTGTATAAGAAGAGAATACATCTTTCACAGCACAATTGTAGGAAATACAAAGAAAAGCAACTAATTAAAAGCTATAAAAATTTTCAGCGAGCTCGATCACGTTTTATGCTGGTGCTTACAAGCGTGGTGATGAATTTTTAATTTATATATTTTGTGTTAATTTTATAAATTTAACTGTAGAATTATTTTGGGAATAAATATGTATGTAGGTATGTAATCATGCAGTATCCTGCATAAAGAAGGGAACCTGGGAACCTTGATTAAAACATTCTGTTCTTTATTAAGACACTTCCGTTTCCCACTTTCCGCTGAATTTTTAAAAAGCAATTTTTTTTACCAGAGCGAAAATATGAAAATACTAAATATTTTATTCCATCGAGTGAGAATCGAACCTACAACTATCACTTATGCTCCTATTATATATATTTAGCTGAAATTATATTTGAACATTAACTTTAATATAATAATTTAATAACATATACTACAGTAATAACATTGTGTTATATTACCGTTAATAAAATATTTTTTTTAAAGAAATATTTCAACTAAGTAAATGAAATTGATGTCAGCAAACTTAGATAAAGCAACGTAATTTTGTAAGTAATGAAATGGAGTTTTTCTCGGCATCTCTCGCGTGGAGTCTACTATTATTGGGTGATTTTGTACGCCTACATCCATGCTGGTGTTTAATAGACGGAGGGTATTTTAAGGACTATTTTTGCGAGTGTACTTCAGGGAAAGGTTACTGGGTCAGGGCTAAACAGTAAAAGCTTTGATTGTATACAAATAAATTCTTATTTAACCGAGGTCATTAACGATCGCAAAATTATCTAATGACAAAAAATGAAATAAAATGAATAAAAATATTTAGTGTAATACATCTGAATCTATGCTACGAACGATCAAGCATACACATCACATCCATTCAAATTGACTTTTTTAAACATTATAACATATTTTTGTTCAACTTCACGTTATATCCCGCACATGTCCGGATAGGCAGTGAAAGCCTAGTGTTAAAACACTCCGTTCAAAAGAAATTTTGAGTAATTATGAAAACATTATATTAAAATCTTCAATCTATATATAGAAATAAGGTACAAAATATGCAACGTACTTCGTTATAATATAATGGCGACCAAAATGCGGCTTCGCCCGCTTAAATGCATTGTTTTATTATACCCAAATTGTACAAAATTACCAGAGGCCAGCCAGTGTCAATAAGTCAAGAGCATTACAAGCGTGTGACTGTAAACGTGACAGATTGTAGGTTTGATTCCAACTCGAGGTAATTAAATATTTAATAGAATTAACAATATTTAATTACCTACATTTCTTCGCTCTGGTATCGGGTTGAGTTCCGCCACTCAACACGCATTGCTTCCAAAATTAGGTGGAAATTGGGAAACTCACTCGGATCTAGGTTCCCAGGTTCCCTCTACTTACCCTGCCATGTGCAGGATGCAGTGTGATGCTGAAAAAAAGATGTATACATTAATTTTAGTCTATTCGTTATTCTAATGCTGTACTGTTATTATAGTTACTGTATTACTGTACTGTTTTTGCGAAAGTGGAACAAACATCCATCCTCACAAACTTTTACATTTATAATATAGGAGAAGATTGTAAAGTGGCCGCAGGGTTGGTGTACTTCTTAAAATTTGTTATTAAAAATCACGCTATCCAGAGAAACTTTTTTTTAAACGGAAAACTAATAAAAGAAATATAACAATATTAAAATTATACAAAAAAAATTGAGAGAAGACAATGCACTTTTACGAAGCAATTTAAAACTACACTCGTCAACTTTTTAATGTGCTGCAATTACTTAAATAATTTTGTAAATATCAAGTCATAACTGCAGTGAGTTCGACATAATGTTTTATTAATTTTTTGACAAAATTTGTCTAGGAGACTAGCCAAAATTTTTGTCCCCAGTTATCAAATTGTGTGAATCTCTTCCGCTGTCACGATATTTTGCTCATAGCAAATCAGCAAAATATTGTGACAGCGGAAACGGACCTGGACGCGGAAGCAACTGAGATTATAGAGAGGATGTTGCCAGCAGCTCTAGCCGATACCAAAGCGACGTGATATCTAAAAGTAGCTTCAATAATGAAAAAGTCATAAAACTTGTCTGAATGTGATTAAAGGCCGTCCTCGCTTGAGGGCACTCAGAGGATTCTGTATATATTGTGATACGAGTTATTCTAGCAAGAGACATGGAAAAGAATGGATTCTGCTGTAACTTATGGACTCACACTGGCTGTGCAGGCGAAATAAATCTTTTACGATTTTTGTCATTAAGTTCAATACATTTAATTTCACTTAAGACCATATTACCCTCACTAGATCTCAAATCGTGAAATTTGCGTTTATTCGGAATATACATATTTTTTAATAATCTGTCACATTTTTTTTTATTCCATTGTAAACCATATATAAATAAATACATATCAAAACCGGTGGTGTATTATTTAGATTTGAATTCCTTTTATTTTTCATACTGGACGTCAAATACAAAATGAGGAGCCACATTACCATTTTCTCCCGATAATAAGAATATATATTATATTGCAATACAAGTTTTTTTTGTATTTATATAAGTAATATAACTTGATATCCATAATATCAAAATATTATATAATAAGGAATCTAAAATATCGTAATAAAATATCACAAGGCGATATAGTTCCTGATTGAGCGCTATATAAAATGCAGAGCGCAATGTCTCAATACGTGCTTCATGCGGAGTAATAGCGCGGCAATACATTCTGAAAGTGCAGATAAAATTAATATCCCAGAGCGGACTGAACCGAAATATTTTCTTTTTATCTATTTTATTCTGCTCTATATATATAGTAAACCAATAATATAAATATATTGGTATATGAGGCCAGCCGTGGCGCAGAGGCACAAGCGTGTGACTATAGACGCGACAGGTTAGGAGTTCGATCTCAACTCGAGGAAATGAAATATTTAATTAAAATTAAATTAAATTAAAATTAAATTAGCTTCACGCTGTATCCTGCACACAGCAGGGTAGGCAGAGGGAACCTAGTGTTAAGACACTCCGTTCCCCACTTTCTGCCGAATTCTGGAGGCATTGCGTGTTGAGGGGCAGAACTCAACGCCGCGCTTAACCTCGACACCAGAGCGAAGAAATGGAAATATAAATTTAAGTAAATATTTCATCTCCTCGAGTGGGAATCGAACCCAGAACCAGTCGGTTTTGCAGTCACACCTCGTGCCGCTGCGCCACGACCGGC
>JAATLQ010035734.1:0-13505 GCA_013421005.1 Heliconius erato x Heliconius himera | reverse complement strand
GGCTTTTGTAGAGATGTTAAAACTATGGTTTCATTTAAAGTTGTGCTGACAAAAACACTCTGTATAATAGTTTATGTCTTGCAATGATCTTCATTTGAGACTTTAAATATGCAATTCCAAAATCACTATTGCTATTTTTAAAAACCCTTATATATTATCTAAATATTCTTGGAAGCATGTGAAACTCTTCAATATTTTTCTTCATTTATTTTTAGTAAGAACTACGTGCCAAGACACTGTTCTCCAATAATCAACTTAATTCAAGTTTCTTCGCCTTTTAGCTCTGTCTTTACATTGGAATAAATAATAAACATTTCTTTGAGTAGGGATCTGTTTCACAATCTCAAATCATGTGGCCTGAGCCAAACGGCTTCACACAAAAACTTGCCAAAATCGTGCAGGAATTGAAATCCACTACCGTTCATCTACATAAATAAACCTCTTCCGCTACTGAGTGGCTGAAAGACAACGTACAGACGTAACTACTATCTTAGAAAAATGAAAAAATGGCATGGCAACCTACTTAAGTTTGGCAGTGCATGTAAAAGGTTTTGTATAAGTTTGTAGATTCAATTCCCATTCGAAGAAATTAAATTCTTCCCTCTGATGTCGAGGTAAAGCGCTGCGTTGAATTCCGCCACTGACACGCAAGGCCTCCACAAATTGACAGAAAGTAGGGAGCGGAGTGTCTTAACACTAGGCTCCTCCTGCTTATCCTGCTACATGCGGGATACAGCGTGAAACTGTAAAGAAAAACTGATGCATGCTAATATTGAGTTATGTCGTAACATATGATCAAGTTCTCTCTGGGGCTATTAAATTAGCGTTTGCATCATTCATTATATTATTAATTAATCACGCTGGTACTTATTATGCACGAGGCTGGTTCATTGTAGAGAGATTTGCAACAGCTTATTTATATTACCCATATAGGTATGTTAGTTTTATATGAACTATTGAGTTTAATATAGATTCTAAACGTGATGTTTATGTATTCGATTTCGACTCGAAGAAATATTTTTTTCACATCCTCTCTTTGCTAACAAGGCCTCCACATTGAGCTCCGTAGCTTAGCACTTTATGTATCGAAAATCAAAATTGGATCGGGATTGTTTTAATGGGAATGGAGTGTCTTTACACTAGGTTAATAGAGTCACTTTGCCTGCCATGCTATATGTGCAGGATACAGCGTGAAGCTTCAATTAAAATAGAACAAATTCCTATACCGTGAAACGTAAAAATTAGCTCTATTTCAAAATAATGTCTTAATTACCCATTTTCTCCAATCTGTATTCATCCTATAATACTTCATACTTAAAAAATGAAATATATCTTTTATCTCTATACATCATCTCAATTTGGCTAGATTCACTGAAAACTTCATTATTCAGAAAGCGTTTACAGTTAATTAGAGACAGCGATGCAAAGGAGCGGAGTTAGTTAACTGACGCCGCGGATTTGCGGTTGTTTCACGCTAACGGGCTTAATTACTATAAAATGTATTTAGAAGTTCAGCTTATCAAAGTGTTGGGTGTCAGTGAAGTGTTGGGTTTATATTGATTACTTTTCAAAAAACATAAAAAAATCGAACGATTTAAGCCCGCGCCTCTTGTCGTATGTTCTCCTCGAGCTATGTAAGTTTAAATTTTAATTTGCTTGTTACACAACTTATTTATGTTGCTAACATCTCTGTAGGGAGATATGTATTGATTGTCTAGGTCTTAAGTATTTTTGAGGTGCGGCGTTGAGTTCCGCCACTTAACACGCACTGTCTCGAAAATTTGTCATAAAGTGAGAAACGGGATGTCTTAACTCTAGGTACCCTCTGCCCACCTTGCTGCACGCAGGATACATCTTGAAGGTACAAAGATGGTTTTCATGGTGATGAACTGTAATGAGCTTACGCGTCAGCTGGTTTGTAACAGGTGGTCCTAGATACCCCACGGGTGCATACAGGAAGTAAAGTGTCCACGAGACTTCCAAGTCAGTGTTAAAGTAAAGACTATCTCAGTACCTCAGTAAAATGGTTATGTTAGTTTCTTGTATTATTTTACATTATTTTTTAATTGATTTATTTCATTTTTTAATTTAATTTTATTTACACACATTATATATGTTTATGTCATATTAAAAATAAAATAAATTGATATTTTTGCTTGTCAAGAATAGCCAAAACCTAAGAAAGATTTTTTCTTCTCACTATATTCAAAAAATGGAAAATGTTACAGAAACACCCGATATAACTGTAGACCATAATCATGGGGAAGGTAGAGTGAACAAGGTGGACAAGAAATGCTCTATTTGTTGTTGCCGCCGTAAAACTCGTCAGCGGCTTAGCTTTAAAAAAAAGCTGGACATGGCAGGCTAAATAGCTTTGTACTATATGAAAGTTGTCCTGACAACGAACAATTTTTTTTATCTTTCTTTTAAATTTATCATTTTAGATAGAATCAAAAATATTTTTATTGGATATAGCAAGAGCAGAGATCTAGTAGTAAATGATTTGAAAAACTAAAAAAAAAAAGAATATACAGTGAAAAATGGCCAAAGACGCTTATAGCTGTCACTAGGGAGATAAAAGACAAGGATATCCTCCCTCCACCATTAGTAGTGAGTGTATTCAAAGAAATAACAAAGAACTATGTACTATATGTTTAAAAATTAAAATAAAAAGGAGACTAAACATAACATTGTTTCTATAATTGTTCGAAGCCAATTTTCCTTTGATAATTGTCAAAAATGGATGTATTTATAAAACTGTCTAATTTTATATTCAAGCACTGATTTTTTTTATATTTCCTAGACTGATGTATAAAGTAATAGTAAATTTTCAAAATGTGTAATGTTAATTATAAGTAAAGTTGATTTGTGTAATTTTTTCTATGTCATTAATGTTAAAGAAGAAATTTTAAGAGATCTATTTATTCAATAAACGCTGTTTAATTTTCAAAATACAGTGTTTGTACAATATAGTATAATTAATAGACTACAAAATTATATAAATAAAATAGTTATATAATTTAATTCAATAGAATATTTGTTGTTAAAAAAGGTGTCTCGTGGACTACCGCGTCAGTATATGTAATTGTAAAAATTAAGTCACGTCGGTAGCAGAGGGTTAAATGCCTCATTTTTTAACATAAAACAAGGATAATAATACACATAATATAACTTATCCCACTAACTTATGTAAGAAAAATTAAAAAGTATTAACAAAGGTTTAAAGATTTAAAAAATAACAAACGTAAAAAAAAAGAACGAATACTGCTCTAAAATATTCCAGATCTACTCTTATGTAAATTCTTCTTTTCCAAGACAGGTAGGTGCATTTCAATATGAATGGTACATGTGGGTATATATGTTTGTTTTACATATTTCATAATAGGCTAGATAGAGCGGCTAATGTGAGGCCAGTCATGGCGCAGGGAAATATGCGTGTGAGTGTAAACGCGACAGAATATACGCGGTTCGATTCCCACTGCTTTTCACACTATTGCACACTATTGGATCGTCTATAAATAAGACCAGCTTATGTTAGGAATTTCTTCATATTTTCCTCTTCCATGTATCTTTAGAGATATTGCGTATTCGGTCTTATTTGTGTAAGTAGAAATCGAATCGAACACAACCATATAGACTGCTACCAACTGGGCCATTATGACAGAATGCAACACGCATACGGACAGATACAATGCGCTGACTATCGTAAGTGTAGATTAAAACCCTCCCGGGTATTATCACGGCTACCACTGCGAGTGCGAGTCAAAGGGGTGTCGTAATTCTGTTTAATTGAACAACATTTGGTTTAGAGATGGTGGAATTGCTGCTATGTGAGAAACTAAGGTAAGCAGTAGAGACTAATAGTGTAGTGTTAATTAAACATTGTTAGAGCTTTTATATGGTTTAAGTTAGGCATATTTTGAAATGATAATAATTTATTGAAAATAGGAGTGTGGAGGTAAAAGGTTTGATTTTATACTAAACAAATTTATATAGAAACTAGTTAAGTGCGAGTCAGATCTTACCATTGAAGTTTCCATACCAATTTCAGGATTGTAGGTCAACAGGAGGTATAATTTAAAAAAAAATACATACTTAAGGTACACTCCTAGATAGCAGGACATGCAGAGGGAACTCTACATATCCTGCCATATCTGGGATAAAGCCTGAAGCTTATTATTATTATTTACTATTTCACCATCAATATACAAAATAATATATTCCACACGCTTCAAACGTTGAAACAGAAGGCCACCGCAAACTTGCAACTGCGTTAGATAATAAATGTAGCTCTATACCTGCATACAATTTGCTATGTATTATATATATCTAATTAATTGCGGTGTACGTATTTCTGCGATTGGGAATTGTTAATAATGGTGAAAAATAAAGGCTATTGTATACCTTTTTTACATTATACATCTGTATATGTGGTATATGCCACACCTACCGCCACTCAACATGCAATGCCTCGAAAAATTCGCCGGAAAGTGAGGAACGGAGTGTCTTAACACTAGCTTTCAGAGAGAAGGCAGAAGCCTGTCTTGCTATTTGCGGGATACAGTGTGAAGCTGATTCGAATTTTAAATTTTTATGGCTAAAAATAAAATAATAATTCTCTCAAGCTACTATGAACTCATTCAGAACAACATGGCGATGTAAACATAGTTGAAATATTTACCTGTTTGGCGATTTTGGTCTTTCTTATAAATTATGAGACTGAATCTTTTACACTGTATATATGGATACCGTTTTGATTGATGCTTTATTTCGAATAGCAGGGTGGGGAGCCTCTAGTGTTAAAACAATCTGTTACCCCGTATTGCGGATCGAATTCAGAGACATTAGTTCTTAAATGGAGAAACTATACTACACACTTTGTTATTACCAGAGTAGAGATGTCAGAATGGGAATCCAACCCACAATTAGACGTCACACGCTGTCCCGCAGCCCAAAAATGTAACAACTAACAAATATTTTGGTTAATTTCATAAACTATTTCATCGAAGTATAAGACAGTCTAACACTACCTCGAGATGACATGGCACGCTGCGCGAGGTGTATCGAGTTTCCTTGATAATGTGGTTATGAGGCGAGAACTTTAACCTCTTCGTTAACAGAATTGAAGATGCCTTTACCGTAATTTAAGCTTACTATATAAAATACCACCACACACCCGTATGAGACACTGAGGTGGACACTACTACATACACTGGAGTTCCAGGACATAAAATAGCACCACACCCCTACTCATCATACAACGAGTTATATAACAACTGTAGAAAACGTTTTGCAAAGATGTATGTCCAATACCATACAAGCATCGCTTATGCAACGTACATCGTACACCGCGAGACAACCTCGTTCGCGGTATAACAATCAAAGACCATAGCAATTTGCCTAGACAAGCATATTACTACCAGCGAAGCCAAGCAGCAGTTGGTTGTGACTCCAATATCAGTTATTAGTAAAACGTAGGGTCAATGACCGACAATCGTACAAATACTTTATAATTAATATTTTGTTACTGTCTAATATATTTATAATATGAATTAAATATATTGACAGATTACCTTTATTGTAGGACATTAAATAGACTTATATTATATTTTTTTTATCAGCTTCACGCTGTATCACGCACACAGCAGGGTAGGCAGAGGGAACCTAGTGTTAAGACACTCCGTTCCCAACTTTCTGCCGAATTCTGAAGGAATTGTGTATTAAGTGGCACAACTCAGGGCCGCGATTTGCCTCGACACCAAAGCGAAAAAATGGAAATATAAATTTAAGTAAATATTTCATCTCCTCGAGTGGGATCGAATCCACAACCAGTCATTTTTACAGTCGCACTTTGCACCGCTGCGCCACGACTGGTCTCAGTCACGTATTTACAATTTATAAATATATAATATGTAACGCAAAAAGTATATATTGAAACACTTATTCACTTCCAATATACTATAGCTATACTCGTATTTCTTACAATATTGTTAATTATAATTCACTGTACTCACTCCAACCTGAACATTTTCCCGCCCAAATTTGATATTACAAGCGCGCGTCCTTTCCTGCCAAGCCCCTCCCCGACCGCTCGGCGACAGCGTGCCCGAGAGTTGCCGACGAGTAAATACGTATTTTGATGTAATAGATTTATATCATATTATAAATGATACTATTATATTTATACATATTTTCTTTTACAGTAATATTTTTAATATTTACGCATATGTATAGACAATTAGTAAATATAATTTACCAAAAAATTTTCTCTAATAATTTTTGAATAACTATTCTTCTCCAGACGCGACCGCCATCTGCCCCCTCTTTCTTTCCTTTCCTAGACTTGGACGTTGACAGTAGCTTATTCAGCCAACATGATATTTTACAATAATTAAAATATTAATTATTTTATTATTTATTGGAAATTGTAACATATAATGATTACTTATATATATAAAATTATTTTTATAAATATATATTATATCAGCGTGTTTTACCTACGGTATATTACGTCACTCTAATATTACTTGTGAACGGAACGCGTAATTAAAGAACTGAACTAAACTATTATTTATAAGATTGTATTTATCGTAAGCTATAAATAAAATAATGGTATAAATTATATTTATAATATTTTTTTATAAATTAGTATTATTATTTTTTTTATTAATTTTATTATTTACCTATACATTTTAGTTCTGGTATGAATCGTTACAGTGGTCAGATCCTTTTGTTTCCAGAAACCGTGAGTTCGAATCCTGCTACAATCAAATTATTATACGTTTTTTTAAAATAAAAAAAATCTATTTAATATTCATATTTTTCTTTATTAACGTGAAACAACACCTTAAAAACGTTCATAATATATCGAAAATCCTTATTACATTTTCAAAGAATACAAAAAAGTATAATGAACTTAAAAAAAGTACATACATAATTTTAACGTATTTACATGCATATATATAAGCCTAGCTGTGCATATACAAATAGTCAATTTTAAAGTCAAGTAAGTTCTAAACAAAACAACATTGTTGTTCGTTTGTTGCGGTAACCCGACACTTACCAGCAGGCGCACATCCTGTTCATCTCGTCACTTCATTTACATACTATACAAACTTATAGCTCAAGACAAGCGTATACTTTTTCGCTTTTGAAGTTTCACGCTGTATCCCGAACACAGTGGGGTAGGCAGTGAGAATTAAGGAACCTAGTGATAAAACGCTCTGAAATGAAAAAAATACATATTTCTTTTCCTTGAGTGGAAATCGAACCCGTAACCAGTCGCGATTACAGTCACACTTTAAAATTTAAAAAATAATAAATATGTTGATTTGACTCCTAAGCAATAAGTGCTTTAGGTTCTAATCCCAAACGCGAGAATATTAGTCTTAAGTGCTCCTACAGCACTTCACTATCATTTGGATTGCTCTGACACCAGAGTTGCAAAACATCAGAGAAATATACGTGTGTACTTACAGTATCTGATTCTTGTTATCTACTTGTATAGCTATTGGAATTAAATAATACTTATAAAATATTTATTGAAAAATCCTCTTTTAAAAAGAAACTTTCTAGATAATTTCTTCATAGTGGATTTTACAAATCAACTTCCCAATCAAGAAGATATCCATATGGGTGGGTTTTCCAAAAATTTGTAATATGCCATTTTGTTGCTTATTATATGTATCAGCAATGAAGTCGTATTTCAAATTTCGACTCAAACGGACACTGGGAAGTGGTTTTAATTGAGTTTGCAAGAGTTCACATACGAGTATACTACGCACTGACACAGCAAATACAAGCTCTTTTTTTCAAGGCAATTTCAAGATTTCTGATATGAAAATGTAATAAATAATTATTTTTATAACATCACTTCTAACTTAAGTAATTCCTTAATAAATATGAAATATATATTTATAATTCTTTATATTGGTATACTACACCACATATGTTTTTATTGAAATATTCAGGCAAGCCAGCATTCTACTATTTTACTGGCTCGAGAGCGCGTCAGCTGCACTGCCTATGTAGAGGCTCTCGTATCCACAATGCCACAAACATATGAATTATATAAACTCCTTACTCTCTACATATTATAAAACAATGCTTATTTTGGGGGATACTAAAATATATTTTTAAGAAAAGGAAGAAAAAATGTTTATATTAAGTTAAGGTTCAGTTTTGTTTAAATCTTAAGTTTTTCAAGTTTGAGGCCGGTCGTGGCGCAGCGGCACGAGGTGTGACTGCAAAACCGACTGGTTGTGGGTTCGAATCCCATTCGAGGAGATGAAATATTTACTTAAATTTATATTTCCATTTCTTCGCTCTGGTGTCGAGGTTAAGCGCGGCGTTGAGATCTGCCACTCAACACGCAATGCCTCCAGAATTCGGCAGAAAGTGGGGAACGGAGTGTCTTAACACTAGGTTCCCTCTGCCTACCCTGCGGTGTGCGGGATACAGCGTGAAGCTAATTTAATTTTTTTTTTTTTAAGTTTTTCAACCAACTAGTTGTATCTAAACGCCGTGATCAGCGGCTGTTTACATTCAATTTTTAATTTAACATGACTAAAAAATTATTTTATTAAATATTATAATTCTGGGCACTATGCCCAGAATTTAGACAAAGTTAGCTACACTCTCATGCTTATAATATATTGACCATTTATAAGGTTAACTTAAATACATTTATGTCTTTAAATCAAACGAAAAAAATATCTTATTATAGTTTTGAACAGGTAGCGGATAGGCATCCGCGACAAGATCTCTGTGTGAATGTATGTATTGTATTGTACAGCCTTATGTTGTATTTTAACTCTCCAGCAGCAACTGGAGCACTAAAATAGAAAAAAAAACAACAGACAGAAACGACTTGGGTAGAAACGGAGTGTCTCAACACTACTCCGCTATATGTGACATAAAGCATGAAGTAGAAAAAAATATAATAACTTAGTAAATAAGAAAAAAACGAATAGATTCAATACCACTTCTTTAATTAAATAATAAAATTTATATAAATTTAATGAAATCATGTTATTTAATACTAACAAAAGTTAATAAATAACATTACTCCACTGTTCATTTACTTTTCTCTTGTATAAAGTTTAACGAACATTCTAAGAAAGATATATTTGTTAAATACAAATATTTACTTGCTCTCTGTTCACTATTATGAAATATTTACAAAAATAACATTCAATACTCACTCACTAAAATACTGTTCTATTCTTATAATATCCCATCAAAATCATAAATAAATATATGAAACAAGAGCCAAGTTAAATATTAAGAAATGAATGTTCTCGGTAAAAGAATAGGAGATCTACATAATATATCAGTACCGAGTTCCCTAATTTCTCTCTCAACAATATTATATTTGCAAGCTAGTATTGCATGCTTGTACTGGACTATTAGGTTCACATTCAAAATTTTTTTGGAAAAAAATGACCAAGTGTAAGTCGGATTCGCTCTTGAAGTTTGCAAGAATAAATTACGTAATGAAATACTTAAGTTTTGGTTTTTTTTTATTTTTTTCAGGTTTTTTTATTTCATAGTTACTAAGATACATTTAAAAAATAGCTATATTGGCGGCACACATTTTACAACTTTGCATTTTGGAGTTCTGGTAGTTTCGTAATAAAATAACTGTGACATGCGGACAGACAGATATGACGGCTTTATATGGGGTTCCGTTACGAAATCGAAAAAACAAAAAGAATATATAAAACTACTAGTCGAAATCAACTCTACTTATACATTTATCAATTTAATAATTTGAAGCCAGTCGTGGCGCAGCGGCACGAGGTGTGACTGTAAAACCGACTGGTTGTGGGTTCGATCCCCACTCGAGGAGATGAAATATTTACTTAAATTTATATTTCCATTTTTTCGCTCTGGTGTCGAGGTCTGGTCGCGAGGTTAAGCGCGGCGTTGAGTTCTGCCACTCAAAACGCAATGCCTCCAGAATTCGGCAGAAAGTGGGGAACGGGGGTGTCTTAACACTAAGTTCCCTCTGCCTACCCTGCTGTGTGCGGGATACAGCGTGAAGCTGAAAAAAAAAAATAATAAGACATCCAAATTGAATTACCAATGGAGTATCGTACTTCACTTATTGTCTATATGACAAACAATTTAATAACAAGTGAAGGCGTGCTATTAGTAAGTACCTATAACTTAGTTAGCGTAGAGGTCGCAGTTCTCGCCCCGTAACCTCATTATTACAGGAAACTCAATACGCTTCTCATTCGTGCTCTATCATCCTTCTCCTTGCCTGCCTTTCTATTGTTCAACCAATAATAAAAATATCCCGGATATTAAAGATATTTTGAAAATTATAGATTTTTATTTAAATATAACAATCGTTTTTTTTTCTTTAAATTTTTCTCCGCCTATTAAAATTTTATTTTATATTATTTACTTCATTCTTTGGCGAACGTGATTGATGATCTAGGCAGCCAGGACTGATCGGCGAGCTGTATGGGCGCAGAAATTGCCGAATGGTCCGTGCCTACCCCAGAACAGCCTTATTTTTTCTAACAAAATTCTCTTGAATATTACTAACAAAAAATTAGACCTGAGAAATTTAAAAAAAAACCTTTACATTAACATATCTGTTCAAAGTAAGAGTCGAGGCCTTTTCAGAAAATATCTCTAAATAAGCCCAATACGAGGCCTTGAGACTGGACTGAACCTAGCTTAACCAAATTATGTAATGCAGATCGTACTAAAATATAATTTAGATCAATCCTCTATCTATAATCAACATAGTAAGCTTAAACTACGGTAAAGGCATCTTCAATTTTGTTAACGAAGGGGTCAAAGTTCTCGCCTCATAACCACATTATTAAGGAAACTCGATACACCTCGCTCAGCGTGCCATGTCATCTCGAGGTAGTGTTAGACTGTCTTATACTTCGATGAAATAGTTTATGAAATTTACCAAAATATTTGTTAGTTGATAAAACCATTTTGGAGCAGTGGAACAGCGTGTGATGTTTAGTCGTGAGTTCGATTTCCATTCAGAGATCTCTGCTCTGGTAATAACAAAGTGTGTAGTACAGTTTCTCCATTTAAGAACTAATGTCTCGAATTCGATCCGCCATACGGGGAAACAGATTGTTTTAACACTAGAGGCTCCCCACCCTGCTATTCGAAATAAAGCATCAATCGAAGCGAAATTCATATATATACTGTAAAAGAATCAGCCTCATAATTTATCAGAAAGACCAAAATGGACAAACAGGTAAATATTTCAACTATGTTAACATGGCCGTGTTTTTCTGAACTGGTTCATAGTAGCTTGAGAGAATTATTATTTTACTTTTAGGTATACAGAATTTATATTTGAATCAGCTTCACACTGTATCCCGCATATAGCAGGGTAGGCAGAGGGAACCTAATGTTAAGATATTTCGGGTCATTGCGTGTTAAGTGACGGAACTCTGGGCCATGGTACCAAAGCGAAAAATGAAAATATTAATAAATAATAATTCATTCCACAGAGTGGGCATCAACCCACAACCGCCGCCTTACAGTCACACCCTGCACCACGACGGACTGACTATTTATAAATTATTTATATACCTTATGGAAACAGATGTTAACGAAATACTAATGTTATAATTCGTCAACGAGTTCTGGGACTGGGGCTGTTGGAATGTAATCCAAAATTTCTGTATTTCAGCTTGAGTCTATTAGCACACATAATAAATAAGTTTTTTTTTTTTGTAAATCAGCTTCACGCTGTATCCCGCACACAGCAAGGTAGTCCTGAGATGGAACCTAGTGTTAAGACACTCCGTTCCCCACTTTCTGCCGAATTCTGGAGGCATTGCGTGTTGAGTGGCAGAACTCACCGCGCGTCGACACCAGAGCGAAGAAATGGAAATATAAATTTAAGTAAATATTTCATCTCCTCGAGTGGGGATCGAATCCACAACCAGTCGGTTTTACACAAATAATTCATAAATTATTTGAATTATCTCACACTTTGTGGCACTTCCCCACGACTGGCTTCTAATAAACGAGTATTTTTTTTATTATACTATTATTACTAGTTGATACCAGTGGCCAGTCGTTGCGCAGCGGCAAAAGTGTGTGTCTGTAAACCCAACTGGATGTATAAGCGATTCTATCTCGAGGAAATAAGATATTTATTTTAATTTACATTTTCATTTCTCTCTCTCTGTCTTTGGTGTTAAGTTCCGCCAATGCCTCAAGAATTTGGCGAAATATAAGGAACGGAGTGTCTTATCATATATTTACTTAGTCTTAAAAAATAACATAAATCTTACGTCATATTCAATTTGATATAATATACGAGTATATAATATATGATTCTCATACAGAACCAAACCATTACATTATTCATAAAGGATGAATGCTAATTGAAATCGAGATAATATAAGACATTGTAATTTATTACTATACATTATAGAATCGCTGTTTCTAATAAAAATGATTTATATGTCACAATTTTCATTTAAATCAAGCAACAGTACCTGAAATTTAAATAATTGTATAATAAAAATGTGTTTTTTATATTTAGAATTTTTTTTTAATATTTTTCTATATAATATAATATGAAGATATTATTGAGGCAATCGTATAGACTGCAAACGCGTTAGTTGCGGGTTCAAATCCAATTTTGGATTTGAATCCCACTCGTGTAATGAATTATTTTTATTGTTATGCAGTCACCAGAAGTTTGAAACTTTAAATATGTTAAATTAATAAACTTTTCCCAGATAATTAAATCTTTTCTCATTATTGTAATAATTTTCTATTTACTCTTTGTTACTCTAATAGTTATTTCTTTGTATTTTTTTATTTTACCAAGTCCTCTTTTTGACAAAGTAAATAACTAAGTACTCAAATTAGTTTCGTTTAAAATTAATTTTCTTACATAATTATTCTTTTAAGTGAACCTTACTAGGAAATTATTATTATAAACCAGTTTCACGCTATATCCCGCACACAGGAGGGTAGGCAGGGAGAGCCTAGTGTTAAGACCCTCCGTTCTCCACTTACCGCCGAATTTTGGAGGCATTTCATGTTGAGTGGCGGAACTCTACGCCACGCTAAAGCTCGTGTCGAGGTAAACCTCAACCACAGATCGAAGAAATGGAAAGATAAATATAAGTAAATATTTCATCTCCCGAGTTGGGTTTGAACCCAAAACCAGTCACGTTCGCAGTGATAGTTTGCCGCAGGGGCAGCGGCGCGACTGACCGCGATTTATAATACGTTAGAGAAATTCACGAAATTTACTAAGTAGGGGAGAGGGGGGTAGCTTTGAACAGGGGCACCTTTGAAAATATGTGTTAACAGAGCTATTTTAAAAAGAAATTTTGTTAGATTTTTTTTGAGTAGTGGCAGCACTAACCTGCACACGTGTCACTTGTCACTGCTGATATATGAGAGCCCGTGGTTGAGTTACGAGGAGTGTTTGATTTTGAGTAAAATTTTATACATTTTTAAATAAACGCGTAAGGATCGCAGGGATCCAA
>JAATLQ010035733.1:0-25894 GCA_013421005.1 Heliconius erato x Heliconius himera | reverse complement strand
AGGCCAGAACGTATGTTACTACAATATTCTTACATATTACGGACATTTCTTGATATACGACAAGGTATATAGAAGTTTCTTACTATTTTTATACCAGTAAAGCCATAATAAAATGATTTTTAATTTTTATATTCTTTCCTAAGACTTATTGTAAATAGTTTTAAGACAACATATGAAAAATCTTGTTTTTACTTTTAGAATATCTTATATTTACTTAATGTATATATGTATGCTTTACTTCAAATCAGTAATGTAAATCGGGGTGAAACCCACATAGAACTAAACATACATAAGAAGTCCACGGCGGAATACATAATGTAACAGAAACAAAGCTTTTACATAATGCCCACCAAATCTAACCTCGAACGTGGTCTAAAGTACTAGCGGTATACGATTTTACAAAAAAAAAACATATAATTGAAAATACAGTATTTACTCTAACTAGACCAGACTAGATTAAGACTTATAAGAACAAATTCCTAATAGTTTTACCACACATAAGACCGTTTTACCATATGAATTAATTCAAATAAGATTACAGAGAAATTTAAAACTTACTTATTCTTAATTTGGCAGGTAATATAAATTCAAAATTACAAATAGCAGAATTTATTAACATTATTTATAAATGTTTTCTTGAAGCGTAGTCGTATATACCTTGCACCAGCTCCACAGGGTGGAGTAGAGCAACACAGGAGAAATTTCACTAGATCCATCCACCCACAAACAAACAGAGTTTCGCATTCCGTCCACTAAAAGCAGGCTTCGCATCAAATTGAACCTTCTGATCTCTTACATATGTCCCCATCTCACATACTTGTTATATATTATGTATATAAATGTACTTAACGCCGCCAGCGATGTACTCATATTGAATTTCGCTTCAGAAACTCCTGGGAAGCCCTTTGTAAATAGGGCAATAAACAAAGTATTAATAAGCACGCTGCTGTGTGTGAATTCCTGTCTTACAAGATATTGTGTTGTTATTGGAGAATATATGCTTCTGTTGTATTTAATTAATCATGATTACCAAGATATGGTCCCTAGAAAACAGTAAAGGTATTATTATATTTGTATTATCGTTTTCTTTGAGTCCAGTCGTGGAGCAGGTGTGCAGTGTGACTGTATCCCAACCTATCGTAGGTTCGGTTCGATTCCCATTCGAGGAAATTAAACATTTAATATTTTCATTTCTTAGTTCTGGTGTCGAGACAAAGCGCCACTCAAAACGTTATGCCTCCAGAATTCGGCAGAAAGTGAGGAACGAAGTGTCTTAACACTAGGTTCACTCTGCCTACCCTGCTGTGTGTGGGATACAGCGTGAAGCTGAAAATAATCTTTCTTAGATTTTCTTTTATTAATTGTAGTGTATTACAATATTAGGAACACAGTAGACGCAGATACTCAAATATGATTTTATTTCATAATAAACACAACGATGAGATATATATTTTTTATTGTTTTTAACCTCAACC
Source organism: Heliconius erato x Heliconius himera (assembly GCA_013421005.1). Lineage (NCBI taxonomy): Eukaryota > Metazoa > Arthropoda > Insecta > Lepidoptera > Nymphalidae > Heliconius > Heliconius erato x Heliconius himera. Next base: position 24,419 of record JAATLQ010035733.1, on the reverse strand, counting down.
CATTCCCCATACTAAAATTGTATGCAAAAACCGGATTTTTACTATATTTAATATTATTTTAAAACTATTGGTTATCTAAGATACATATACTCTGTTTTTATATTATTAAAATTTCTACAAATTTCTAATAATATTAACGAGGTTTAACCAAATGCCAAGAAACTCTAATACATAATACTCTATGTATAATGTACATACATACATAGGTAGAAGGAACATACATACACGTTCTACTTACGTAAGTGGAAGGATTATTTACCCGAGTATTTGCCCCGGGGCCTGGCGGAGCTGAGCGCGGACCAACGTTTGCTTTACCAACTGGATATCGAATAGTGATGTGACTGATCCGGAATTTTGGATATCGATGTTATATTATTACTATTACGAATATTATTACTATTTTAAATTGTATCATAACCTTGTTGTAAGATGCGACTGTTAATATGATGATTGTGAGTAAAATTTTTCAGAAGAATTTAATATTTAATATTTACATTTCTTTGCTATGATGACGAAACAAAGCACGGCTTTGAGCTCTGCGACTCAACACGCATTGCCTCTAGAATTATGCAGAAAGTGAGGAATACAGAAAAATCCTTTCCAGGTTCCCTCTGCCTACTCTGCTATGAGCTGGATACAGCGTAAAGCTAATGTATGTACTTAATGGTATTGATGATTTAACATTATGTCTTTGTCTGATTTTATATAACTATGCATCCTATCTAGTTAGACTGGAAGAATTAATATATTTAAAATATAACTAATAATATTTTTCTAAATTAAAATAAAACACAATTACTACTTGTTACAGCCTCGTTATAATGCTGACTATAATATATTTTATACATTTATAACAATGGTTCCCAACCGCGGTGGTTCTAAATGTGGTCCAAGCCTAAATGTGGTCCGCGAATGATTCAAATTTTATGACTGGGGATGGTGAGGCGAAGTTTTTGTTTTATTATCACAGCTAATTTTTTTATACCTACACGCATAGTGGTCCCTGCTACCAAGAATGATATAAAAGTGGTCCTTGATCAAGAAAAGATAACCCTGGAACCCCTGATTTATAATATTGTATTTAATAAGCACTTATTAAAGAATATATTATCTGAGAGTTCATTTTATATATTTGAAGATAAACGGAGAGAACCTATAAATACATTGTTTTTTTTTTCAATGTTCTCAATATTGCGGGAACAGTGGCTTAATTCGATTTGATATATATTTACAGATCAGAAGCAAAATTCATTGTGCTCCGCCTTCTCCGCATTCTTGCAATTTTCAATTGAAGTAATACCTGTATTATGATTACAATATAAAAATAATAATATATAAATATTTTACAGTTAAAACAACTTTATATATAAGTTAGATTGACTTTGATTATGTTTATATTTTTGTATGCGTGTGTGGGTGTGTGTATTGTTTTTATAGGTGCGTGAATGTCATTGGACGTGGTTCAGAAGAGATTAATGTTTAATATAAATTTAAAAAAATATTATGCGTTATATAAAAAAAAATAAAAAAAACTATTACATAATTACTAAATGCACATAACATTCATCGACAACAATAAGCAGACCGCATCCCTAACATTAGTAAACCAGCGATGTCAGAATGAAACCGAATTTCCGAATGTCTAATAAGTTGGATGTTAACTCTGTCAGCATCAGTATGTACTTGACATCGTCGATCTTGTTCGAAATCCCATCCTCTTCAACTTAATTGTATAGCAGTAACTATTTTAATGGAATTATATTTATATAATATATGTAAGTTTTCATGTATTTTATTATTAGATAAAAAGGAAAAATTGTTCTGAAATAATTTTGTCATCAAATCGAACAATAGTTGAACTGTTTTCTTGATATATTTGTTTTCATACTATGAAAAAATTATTTAAGAGAAGCTATGGAATATAAAATAGTCAAGTTAGATTCTAATTACTAATAAGAGCTGGCCAAATGTTATATGCGGTTGCGAGAAGCATAAGATCGGGATGGTGGGTGCTCTAGAGAGGCTTAACTTCAGCAACGGTGATAGGCTATAAAAATATATATATCTTGTGAAAAGTATTTCCATTCACCTCTTTCTTGTGTAGGAATGTGACGATTATTTAAATATGGATAACCAAATATAAATATATCCTTTTTGGAAAAATATCGAACCCACAACCGTTACGTTCAATCAAATACTATCAACGTAGCTATGACGTCATACCGACCTTCCTTTCTAATAGCGTCATGGAAAACGTTGTAGGGAACTTTTCATGTCGGATAACAAACACCGCACGTCTCGCGGGATAGCGCACGGAAATTTATTTGAAAAAATCTTGGCATATGGTCTTTGTGTTATGTACCTCATATATTACATGTATTTTTTATAAAACAGTGAGCAACAGAATATTTCAAAGGTATTTTTTAGTTTTTCAGTTTCACACTGTATCCTGCATACAGCTGGGTAGGTAGAAGGAACCTAGTGTTAAGACACTCTTTTTTTTAAACATTCCGCAAAATGTTGAGTGGCGAAACTTAAGGTGCCGAGTCTTGCTGAAAGGACCATTCTTGGTTATTAAATATGTTGAATGTGCTGTTATGGAATATGTTGTTAAGAGACTTAACTATTTTCTGAAGAAAGATATCCTGATACATTTGTGCCCATGTTTTAATATCTTTTTCACAAAAATATGGCTTAGTCACTCCTTCATAGCTAACACCTCACCATCCCAACCACCATTGAAGTCGGCCTGTTGACTATTTGGGAAGCTTCTTCAGGGCTTTCAGCATAAATAAGGTTTTATCAACTCAATTGTAAAAAAAAAATCTCATTGGTAAACAATTTTGTGTTAAATGTTGTTTACGCAAAGTGCGTGCGACTTAGCTATTGCCACTCTATTCTTTTTTGATCTCATCACATTTTAATGGCATCTCTTATAGGTACAAGTCCTATGTCGTCTTTTAAAATAAGCGATATGGTTCTAACTGCTATTTTCTTCTTCCGGGTTAAAATCTTTTGCTTTCAGATTGCATGATTTTTTTTCCTTCCTTTTCTACTTTGATTCCTTTTTCGTACAAACAGCACATGGAAGGCCAGATCCTTTTCTGCTACAAATGGAGGAGATTATTGATACAATTCCATTGTTCCTATCAATAACCCGGTACACAAGCATTTTTATCCAAGCGTAGCGATTATAAAAAATATATATTTGGCTTCATAGCTGCTTTATACGATTCGGTTCTCTTTATCACTTACTCCATTTGAATGTCACAAATTATCTTACAATGTATAACTGTTGTAACAGTATTTATGGCTGACTATGTTTATTTTTTGGCATATTTGTTTTTAATAGTTATAGTCCTTCATGTAGTTTTCCGATGCAAAACACATACTATAAGTTTTCTTCTTCTTCTTCTTTTTCTGCTTCTTGACTTAAATTTAAAGCTGTAATAGTTACATCAAAACAATTTAAATGAGTTAGTTTTCAAAATGGGTTTAGCCCGATAAGCATGGAAAAGCTGCACAGGCTTCTAACAAACTGTTTTCGCTATGATTGTATTGCTTTTTATTTGAAAAAGCCACACACTATTTTTTTTGTCTCTAACCCTTACACTAACGGAGTGTAACAACCCTTAAAGTTACAGTTTATTTTCTAGGTAACTAAAGAAGTTATCTTCATTTTCATTATTATATATTTTTTGAGGATTTACGGATTTTTGTTCTCTCTCTTGCCAATCGATAATTCTAAGTAATTATCTTTGGGTAGCGGAAATTTGTAAAAATCTCCCTACAGAGATACTAACAACATAAATAAGTTGTAACAAGCATATAAAAATTACGACGTAGCTCGATGAGAACGTATGGCTTAGTTGGTCAGAATGGTTGGACAGTTTCCAAAGAGGCGCGAGTTCAAATCCCGCTACGTTCAAATTTTTATACGTTTTCTTAATAAGTATATTGAAAATAATTTACTAGAAGTGAGCGTGGGTTTCCCATGCTTATCGGACTTGACCCTTTTATTTGATATTTACGGTCCAAATTATGTAAGTAAGTAATTCTGAGAGCATATTTCTACTTCCGTCGGACGATTAATGTAGAATTGACTATCAAATTGGGTATTCTAATCACATATTTTGATTACTATTATAATTCTAATAAATATACGATATTACTACTTTATAAATAAATATTTTCCAATATAATATACTTGTTCACGCTATATTTATTTCACTACATACGTACTACCTATTTGTTTTATTCTATTACTTAAAAGTCTTTTCAAAGATAAAATTATAACTTAAGATTTCCTTCTTTGTATTTATAAAACTGTAATTTAATCTCTAACAACAGTCAAAGGCAATTTAGGCCGTCATAGCACAGAGATACAAGCGTATGACTGCAAATTATGGTGGTGATGGAATATTTTCATTTTATCGCTTCGGTAACAAGACAATGTGCGACGTTACGCTCCGCCACTCAACACGCAACGGCGGAAAGTGGGAAACAGAGTCTTAATAATAGGTTCCCCCTGTCCACAAAAGTAAAAATTGCCATTTAGTTTACATGCAAACAACCATCAACAGTATATGTTTTTCGTATACTAAGCACTGAGTCATGAAAAGAGAGGAGAGAGAAGCGTCTGTCCAAAATACGGCTAGCGCTGTGGGTTAGAGTGAGAGAGGATGAGTTAGGAGTATGAGTGGGAAAACGGGAAGCCAGACAGACTGGTATTGTTACGCGTTACGTAACGAAGCGGTTTATAGCTCCTTAAAAAGTTATCGCTTTAGAAACGCAGAAGAAAACGATGAGAATGTGTAGTTATGAAAAACATTGGTATGTATTTTATTGTAATCAGTAACGTATATAATATAATATATCTTTAGAAATTTTGGCTCAAAAATGTATTAATGTGCATTTGCGTGTATTCTTTATTCTCTATAAAATATTTTGTTTACGATCACATGTATGTTATTTTATGAAATTATTTTTCTATATTTTTTAAAATAAACAATCAATTCAGTTCTTTGTTTATAGCGGTCCGAGCTTTCCTATAGTAAATTCTTTTTGAGAAGAGTAGATTGACTTGATATCTATCGAGTTTGCTCTTGGCTTACTACACGCTGAAAAGAAAAAAAAAACAAATATATTTTAGTAATTCTAATAGGATATTACGTTTTATTTATCGTGTTTACAATGTAACTTAAAAATATTTTTTTATGCAATATTTATTGAAATATTTGTTTAAAGCGTGATTTTTTTTATAATATATAGAATATCGATTAATCTTTTTGTAATAGTTTCGTATATACCTATATTTTTTATTTAATTTTGTACTTTGTTGTAAATAAATTGTTTTAAAAACTCAATTTTGGTTTTCTAATTAAATCAAACATACAATATAACAAACTATATAGTATACTATAAATAAACGTAGGTACTATAAACTTTTTTAAAAATTTAAATAGGCCAAACCAACAGTCTCCTAAGAAAAACTCTTCTTTCTTAACTTAACTTTTACTGACATTCATAAAGAAAACTAAACTTTTAAAAAAGAATTTGTAACAAAAACATTGTGTAAAACTCAATTCAAAAGAAAGGAATGAGTTCAAATAAATTAAGGGGCTAATTAGAAGAAAATAATCGAAAGGCGCGCCGCCGCCATTGAGGCAGGTCCGGGACAATTTTTACGTCAGTTTTCAAGTCTTCTTCTAATTTATTTGAATGTAGAGAATTGGCCGCTAAGTATTTATTTTTATTTTCTATTATTATTGTATTAAAAACTGCATTACCTATGTTGGTATTCTTTATATTTGTATTTAGCGCAACGAATTAAACTTGTATGTTAATTTTGATTTAATGCAAGAGTAGTTCTTATTAGTTAATTTATTGTATTTTTAACGTTAATTTCTATTAAATTTACAAATTAAGTTAGGTATTTTACACAATTATATTGACATGTAATTCATTTTCAAACCTAAATATAATTGATTATAATTTGAAACATACAAAATGAAAAATAAAAAAAAAAACAACATAGCATACAGCTAAAACAGTAGCCATCAAGTTATTAAATGCAAGAATTACAACAGCCACAACTCGCGAGGAGCAGACGCGTTTCCGCGAAGATTGGCGCTTGGAGCAATCATAATGAATATTTTATTTTATCATAGCGCCCGCCGCCGCCGCCCGCCCTCGCCCCGCAGCCATGAACTTGACACCGAGCGAAAAATTAGTTCACAAGGCGAAAGTGAACTTTGTACAGACTTTGCACTTTTTGAGCGAAACCAGCTAAGATAAAAGAAGTTTGCGACTTGGATTCACTTTCACAGCATCTTGCGCCTCTTCAAACTGCTTTCACGAATCGCTGAGCTCGACTACAGACTCCTAGTATCAACGGTTGTTACAGTTCATGAACAAAATTATAGTTTAACATAAAAAAATATTGTTTCTCCACATTATTAGTAATTCGCTGCTAATTAAGCACTCTATGCCGCAAACTTGTTCGCCCCCGCAAAATCCCCAGTTCAAAAAAAAAAACTAAAAAAAAACACACACGAGAGCACCTGAATTAACATACTTTACTCAAAGCAACCAAACTAACCGCGTACGAGAGAAAAAAAATCTGTCGTATTTCACGCATTCACTCGTATGTATGGGGCTAATTAAAAAAGTACAGAGGTTGGTTCCGTGAGTGGGGTAGTACCGCTACTCACCGCTAGGTAGCGCTTTTCGCTTTGACAAGTTGCGTTTTATAGGCAGGGGGCATGCTGGCATGTTTGTAGGGTTTCATTTTTTAATGAGGTCGTGTGTTCCGTTGCACGGGATTGCGGGTGGGCCGCCTTTGTCGGGTACGGAGCTAGGCGTAAGACGCAAAAGTGTGTGTGCATGAAAGCCGCATTTAGGCTGCTCTCCGTTTATTAATAGCGCCTTTGATGGCAGCTTAAGCCTTTGATATACCTACCTGCGTCAAGATTGATTTAAATCGTTGTTGATCGCGATTAAAAAAACAGATATGGGATGTTAAGATTGAATCATAAAAATATATTTACTGTACTTAGTACTTAGCTTTTAATTTTTGAAATCAAGGAAGTAAGCAAGCTGTTTAAGAATAATAGTAACGATATTAAACAAGATGTAAGTATGTCAGTTTTATTTTAATAATAATTTAAAAAATAAATATAAAATTATAATAGTTATGATTTTTTGTATCAAAACAAATTTACAATTATTATTTTACATACATTTCATATTCTGATAGAAGTTAGAAAGGACAACGCTGATACAGGACTGTTTATTATTACGTTTTTACTTAGTTTTCTTTAGAATTAGGTATACCTACAATAAAAAAATATTCCTTAGAACACAAAAAAATATTTTATTGTGGTGTGCTACCTAAAAAAAAAGATTCCTTTAAAGTTTAAACCATGATTTATTTATGTATTTATTCAGTTAATTTCCAAATATTATCATCATAATTATATAAAAATATCAAGAAAAAGAATAGATTACAATTACCTACATAACAAGGCTTAAATGGTTATAAACATGTGTTGAACGAAAATAGATCAAAAATAATAAAGAATATATAATAGAACATTTGCCAGAAGAAACTCAAGTATAATAACAAATTCAATTACTTTCGACCTTTTGAATCAATTAAAATTATATTTATTAAATTATAAACAGTGATTTACATAACTTCTAATTAAATTACTCGCCGGTGCTGGGTTTGGCGATAAGCATAATAAAAATTGACACTGTGGCTACTTTATAGCACCTTATAATCATAAAATTTTAAATCTTCGCGGCCATTTCAAGATTTAGCACCGTACGAAAGAAAATTGACTTGAGTCACTATAATATAGGAGGACAGTATTCTTTAAACTTTATAACCGTATACATGTGTAAATTATAGTACTGCGGCAGCATTTCGAGGCCAGTCATGGCGCAGAGGCACAGAGTGTGACTGTAAAATCGACTGGCTGTGGGTTCGATCCCCACTCGAGGAAATGAAATATTTACTCACATTTATATTTTCATTTCTTCGCTCTGGTGTCGAGGCAAAGCGTGGCGTTGAGTTCCGCCACTCAACACACAATTCCTCCAGAACTTGGCGGAAAGTGGGGAACGGTATATCTTAACATTAGGTTCCCTCTGCCTACCCTGTTGTGTGTGAGATACAGCGTGAATCGGACAACATTTTGAAGTATGTGAAATTTTCTTATTTTCTATTCATTTCAGAGACATTGTTGCCACATCTGACTATGGAACATTTAATATGTATTTAATATTTATGTGTAGTTAGGTGTTCAACTATAAATATTTTTTTAGAGTCAGATGAATAACGATTGCCACACATTAAAATGACTTAATAAATTTAATAAATAATATGCTCTATAAGAATAATAACTATATATTCAAACTGCTAAAATATTTTATTTATTTCGACAAAAATAGCAAATAAAATTTTGGAATTTATGCAAAAACTATTAGAAACATTTTTCTATGCTTGATAAATCCACCTCACACTTGGCATGGAATATTTTTAATTTTAATTTTTATTTCTTTTTTTTCCTTTTTTTTTTGTTGTTTTTTGTCTTCAACGGTATTACTAACCAATATACCTAGTATTGAAAGGGTGTTATAAGTTCAAACTCGGATGCAAAATATTTTTTACTTAAAGAAACGTTTGCAAGCACTTTTCAATCGTCGAATGAACATAAATCTATCACCGGCTCTAAAGGTAGTTGCTAAGAAATGGAACTCAGTAGTTGTGCTCAGTAGAAGGTTAAAAATTAACCTTTTTAATTTAATAAAAAAATTATGAATATAATAATAATCCTACATGAAATAAGAATAGTTTTAATCTTACATATTTCTTTTATTTTAATATTCTTAGACAAAGCAGCTAAGAGGGGGAGAGAGACAGCTTACCTAATTAATTTATTATCGATGCTTTTACTTCATTTCAATATTCTGTAGTGACAAATTGAAAATGCGTTCCGGGATATTATACACACATATGAAAGCTATAAAAGAATTATTGATTTTTTGGAGTCGGGACCTAAGTATCCCGAATATATAAATTTGATTGGATATCCTATTTAAAAATAAATAATTTTAAATTCTATATAAATTTTAAAATAATAAAGTTTCACGCTTGAAAATTAGTCTCATTTATATATAGAATAACAGAGTCGAAGATATGCCACTACTTTTTATTGTGTAAGGTTATATCCTAAGTAACAATAAATTAACTAAAGTCTTTCGATTTATTGTAAATTTGGATATTTTAACTTATTTTGAACGAAAGGAAGGTTACTTCATTAAAATATCATAGTGAAATATAATACTAATAATGATATACTGATTTATTATTCTTTATATAGCAGTAAATATATATATTTTTTTTTTCAATAAATCATATTATATTTTTATATTTAAGCACTTGGATTCTATTTTTAAGTCTCGATAGTGATACTTTTGATTTTAGTATCTATTAAAAAAAGATTTTTGTATCTATGATAACTTAGGATTATTTTTTAAATTATAGTTTTTGAGTTCCATCTTCACCCTGTATCCTGCACACTGCAGGGTAAGCGGAAACTAGTGATAAGACACTCCGCTCCCCATAATTTTATAATGTTCACTTTAATACATTTTGTATGTTACAGCAAATATACGATGTATGTGGATGAAATTATAAAAAATATTCTTCCAATATCTATATATAAAAGGAGATGTTTGTTTTATTCTGGTACTTATTATATTTCGTGTTACTTTTAATTTTAATATTTTTAAATATTTATTTAACGACAATAAATGTTTTCCTTTGGCATTTACCAAACAGTTATGTTTAATTATTAATTTTTCTTCATTTTAATTAGTTACATATATTTTCTATTATTAAAAATTTCCATAACTTACGGTAATCTACTTATTACTTTATTTTAATTTAAAATAATTAGGGGTACTATTTATAATAAGAATTTCCTTTAGTTAGTTTGTTCATTTTTATTACTCAGGTATTTTTCCAATTTTATTTGCCTTATGTATTCTAATTATTCCTTTTTCGTCTTATTTTGATTATTAAGGCTTAAATTTTCTTACTAATCCCTTTGAAAACTGAAAATAATTTCATAAATATATTTAATAAATATTCATATCGTTCAAGCGGGCTAAGCCGCGCAGTTCCGCTAGTTAATTAATAAAATCACTACTGTTTCAAAAAATTATCAATAAAATATACTTTTCTAACAAAATTCCTATAAGATGCCTATTTCCAATTAGAAATATAATATCATAATGTGAAATGGATATAGCACAGCAAACATACATTAATTGCACAAATATTTTAGCCTATATAATAGATAAATAAATAAAATAAAACCCCTATAATAAATAAATATATTTTTCCCATTCGCCGTACCGCCATCTACCTTCTAGTAGCCAGTTCTGTAACTCAACACTAGATGTCGTTACTGTGTATTCATTGATACTGTTAGATGCTGAAAATCTTATTTGATTTCTAGTCATATTACCGTTTATAATTTTTATGTGATTAATTCGTTAAAAATGTTAATTATTAGAGTACTGTTTTAGAGACTGTTTATTTTTACTAAACCTAATAAACCTGAGATTCTCATTAAATATACCTTTTGGCCCAAAACATGATAAATATATATAAGTGATCGTTATTTATAAATGTTAATACTCAACAAAATTTTAATATTTTAAGTAAAGTTGTTGAATCACACAAATTTATAGACATGATGAATATATTACAAATAGAAAAAAAATATAAAAGAAAAGAAAAACAAATTATTTTTCAAAACTTACAAAAGAGGCTTATTACGTATAAATCAATTCAATACCAGAAGAAAAAAGTTCTAGAAGAATTCCAAACATAAAATCAGATGAAAAGTGCTGTCAATCGTTAAAATTAGATTCATTGATGATATTGACAATTTTGGTATTAGAATGGTAAATCTACGGTGTACAAAGGAATAAAAAATTTAAAGTGGTTTAATATTATAGAAAACTGCAATGGTAAGGTGGAGGTTTTGTGTATTATTTACGGTACTGCTGTTGCTGCCTCTTGAAATTGGATCAGATTCAGACGAAGCTGATGATGAAGAGTAAGCTTTTAAATATATGTATATTTTTAGTTTTGCATATTTTTGTAAAATATTTCTTTAGTTTATAACTAAATAGTAGAACTTGGTACAAATTATTTTAAGAATTTTTTATAATATTAACATTTATAAAATTTTATTAAAAATATATTTTTGAATTTAATTTGTATTCAATACTAAATACGCTGTTCCTAAGAAAGAAAGGTTGAGAATCACTGATCTAGGGGATGACATAAAGCATACGAGCTATGCTATTTTAAGCTTTTCGGAGTATGTGCCAAATAATAAACGGCAATTTCGTTATTAAAGCTAAAAAAAATAATAAGATTATTTGTATTTTTATAAATAAAATAGCCAGCCAATGAGCCAGCCAATAGCCAATGAGGCCAGTCATGGCGCAGCGGCACGCAGTGTGACTGTAAAACCGACCGGTTGTGGGTTCGATCCCCACTAGAGATGATATATTTACTTAAATTTATATTTCCATTTCTTCGCTCTGGTGTCGAGGCTAAGCGCGGCGTTGAGTTCTGCCACTCAACACGCAATGTCTCCAGAATTCAGCAGAAAGTGGGGAGCGGAGTGTCGTTAACTCTAAGTTCCCTCTGCCTACCCTGTTGTATGCGGGATATAGCGTGAAGCTGAAAAAAAAATTGCCTGTGTAATAGCAGCATCGTTAAGGTGACAAGTTCAATAAGTGCTTTTTTTATCATTCAACTCAACTAACAAATTGTCTTTTTTGTATCTAAATATTTTATTAATATCTGAAGGTCAGACGAAGGTGACGAAAATGGTGATAATAGTGAGAATAGTGATGATGATGACGAAGAAGATGTGCCAAAAGTTAAACCTGAAGTTATAGGAAGAAGGACACCACCAATACTTCTACAGACGACAATCACTCTTCCCATTAGAACTACAAAAAAGAGGCCACTGGAATGCTATATTTGTGCTCATAAGCCTGATACATTACTGAGAGCGTGCCTGGATCCTACTAAATTTAGGTAAATATATTTTATAAAACAAAAGGCAGCCGTGGCGCAGGGGCACAAACTGAGTATGTAGAGGGAACCTAGTGCTAAAACACTCCGGGGAACACAAAATTGAGTATCATTATTATTTTTTTAATAGAATTTAATATTCTCATTTCTTGGGTCTGGTGTAGAGGCAAGGCGCGGCGTTGAGTTCCGGAACTCAACATGCTATGGATCGATAATTAGGCGGAAATTAACAGAAGTGCCTTAATGGGAACGGTGTGTCGTAATACTAAATTGCTAGGTTCCCTCCTATCATGCCTTCCCTGCTTGTGCATGTGCTGGATACAGCGTGAAGCCGAAAAAAAATACAATAATGTAATTATTATCCATCAATGGTTATTCGACTAGAAATTTAGATATAGTAAATTGCATACAGAGGGTACGGATTCAAATATTGTAGGAGATTTTGAATTGATTTTATATGAAATAAATAAAATTCTTTTCAAATTGTCTTATGTAAAGAAGAGAAGATTTATGATTTTGTTTAGAAGAGAATATTTATAGTTTTTTTTTATCTATTCTTATATATATTTTGCTATCGTAAATTCTCATCGTTTTGCGATTTCGTTATTGACATAGCTCTAAATGGATCTAGCTGGAATGGATAAATATAAACAATAGCGTTAATAGTACCCAACTACTGATGTAAATCAGCTTCATGCTGTATCCCGCACACAGCAGGGTAGGCAGAGGGAACCTAGTGTTAACACACTCCGTTCCCCACTTTCTGCCAAATTCTGGAGACATTGCCTGTTGAGTGGCAGAACTCAATGCCGCGCTTAACCTCGACACCAGAGCGAAGAAATGGAAATATAAATTTAAGTTAATATTTCATCTCCTCGAGTGGGGATCGAACCCACAACCAGTCGGTTTTACAGACACACTTCATGCCACTGCGCTACGACTGGCCTCACTGCTGATGTATTTAATGGTTAAAAAATACTTTGAATATTTCTACTTCGGTGTTTCCCAACAAAATTATATAATAAATATAGGAAAAAGTGCCTTAACAATAGTTTCTTCTTCCATACTTCGCATAAGAGCGGAAGATAAAACAACAAATCTATTTCGTTTCCAGAGTTCACACTATGACGTGTCACAATGTGGATGACAAATGTTTCACATCGGTGGTGTCAAAAGGCAGTACATTTGAGGCGGTGGTGAGAGGATGCAGGTCTGGATGCGTCGGCTCACCCGATATTACGTGTTGTGAAGTATGATCGATTGATTCACTGTGCATCTTTTAATTCGGTTTTTTAGTGAGAAAAGAGAGAATTTTATAAAATTTTCTTACTTAAACTTCCAGTCGAGGCGCAGGTTCACAGAGTGTGACCCACTCGAGGGGATAAAATATTTATCTACATTTATATTTTCATTTCTTCGCTCTGGTGTCAAGGCAAAGTGCGGCGTTGAGTTGCGCCACTCAACACGCAATACCTCCAGAACTCCGCGGAAAGTGGGTAACGGTGTGTCTTAACACAAGGTTCCCTCTGCCTACCCTGTTGTGTGCGGGATACAGCGTGAAGCTGATTTAATTTTGATTTATTTGATTTACTTAAGCTTAACTTCACGCGTTATCCCTAGCGGGGTAGTCGGAAAGAATGGAGCGCCAAACACTACGATATAAAAAAAATCTTTAATATAATGTATATGTGCCTATCGTTGACTATTGGATTTCGATTCACTTAGTATTATAGACGAACTACATCTTATTGTAGCTACTTTAGTTTTCTTCGTAATTCTCCTTTATATTCTACTAATATATAGAATAAAAGTTAGTATTAACACCTTCACTTTACGTCCAATTCTAAGCTATTGCATGTTGAGTGGTGGCGTACCAGATAGGAAAAATTAAAAATAATTTAAATATAATCAATTACCTGAGAGTGGATCAAACTCTCAACATCAAGGAAATTAAATATTTATTTAAATTGACATTCCTTCGCTCTGGTGTCGAGGTAAAGCGCGGCGCTGAGTTCCGCCGTATAACACGAACTGCCTAAAGAATTCAGCGCAAAATGGAGAACAGAGTGTCTTAACAGTAGGTTCCCTCTGTCTACACTACTGAATGAGAGATACAGCATGAAGATGATTTTTATTTATTTTTCTTAGAACTCTTCTGTAGTCCATTTATAATTCATCCCTTTTTTCAGTTAAACCGATGCAACAACCAAGCATTTCAAATGCCGCTGATAGAGCCCCAGGCTCTTGTACGGAACAGCAGTGCAGCGAAGACCTTCCCATCATCAGTGCTATTCTTTGTCACCATCTTATTAGTTCTACAGACTGTTGTCAAAGTCACTTTTGTATAGAGAATTTTTTTAAAGTGATCGTGGCGGTTTCAAAATTGTAATTTTTTTATTTGTTGTTTTGTGATGTTGATTGCAAGCGTCACCAACATTTTGTGTTTTTATTATTTTGTACGTGTTTCTTTTTTACTATTTTTATATTAAAATAAATCAATAAGTGATGTCAATCGTAGTCTTATTTACATGTGTATGTATCTATACCTAGCCAACCTTGCATAAATAATATATAATGATTGTTTTTCTTCATTAAATCTTGTCAATAAGAGATATTAAAATAACAATTTTTTATTTTACTCTTGAGTAGGTACACGGAAGTGTCTTAAAGGGAACGGAGTGTCTTAACACTAGGTTCCCAGGATCCCTCTGTCTATTCTGCTAAGTGCGGGAAGAAGTTAAAAAAATAATATGAAATAATAGATATAATACATATTTAACCATATAATAGATTTATCATTAGTAACAAAGTATTTTTAGTAATTATCCTAATTTTTATAACATCCAAATCCATAAAAAGGCTTCCAAATAAGATTTCTTTGGAAAAATTCTATGGTATACCAAAGCGTTCGAGGGCTTAGGATGATCGAAGGGACGAGGGAAGGGTCACTCGACCCGGTCAAGTCTTCCGCCCAATTGATCCCACTTCCGGTGTGTGAAATGAATTATTCAGAATATGAGGGTTGTATTTGCTTATTAGATACTACTTTTTTACTATATCTCTTTTATTACGGCTTTTTAAGAATAGAAATTAGAAAAAAAAATAGAAATTAGTGATCGACAAATATTATAACTTCTATAATTTGTTTTAAAAAATAAAAATTTTGAAAATTTAAATTATCGTTCAGCAGCTTAAAAAATATATAGCTTTGAAGGTTACAGCTGTATAGTAAATCTGTAAGTATATAATGTCCAAATTTATTATTATTGATTTAGTAAATGTCTGATTAAGTCTCAAAACTCACTAAGATCTAGCTTTTCTAATGAGCGGTAAACGTTTTCTTATTTATTTTTTTCAGCTTCAAGTTTTATCCCGTTTATATCAAGGGGAGGTCCCCCTTAGTGTTTAGACTTTCCGTTCCCTACTTGTTGCCCAAATTCATGTTGAGTCGGTACTCAACGCCGCGCTTTGCCCTGTTACCAGAACGAAAAAAAAAATACTAATAATTTTTTCCCCCGAGTGGATTCGAACCTACAACTAGACGTCTATAAACAAGACGGTCTCACGCTTGTGCCACTGCGTTACGACGGCCTCTATTCTCAATTTTTTATTACCAACTATAATATCTTATATTTGTTATAACGTTAAAAATATTACGGCTACACAAATATTTTCATATAAAAATTTCAATCCAGTGAAGTGACCAACCCCTTTATCACTTACACCTAACAACCCCATATCGAGTGTGATATTCACCCATAGGAAATTTGAATAAATATCGTTTCCTCCCTCACTCAATTTGGGGTGTCCAGTTAAGAAGTCAGTTTGATCGTACTGACATATGGATCAAATCTAGTGAAAGGGCAGCTTATGGGAAAATTCCATTCTAAATTATGTTTTATGAACAAAGATTTAAGTTCTATTTTGCTTGATGAAAATTATTAAAGAAAATTCCTGGTATCCGGCCGGACTTTATAGTTTTATTGGACTACAGTGGCTTTCGTGTTAACTGTGGTATGATTTTTTGGACAAACAAGGGTGCCGAGATTTTTATGGGTTTTCACACGTTTTGTCATGTTTGGGAAATTTGCGCTCTTTTAGAATTTGATTTTGTTATTATATGTATAAGTGGAGTAAATTTTTTGTAAAAGGATTGCTATTTTATTTTCAAATTTATATAAGAGTTGTAATAACTGTATGAAATTTTATTATGGAAAGGTATACCTTAATCCTGATTAGCTCAATTGGCAGGGTTAAATTTAAAAAAAAAGGGAAGAAAATACATAAATCCTGCCCCGGACGACAGATTCCTTAGGTACAATAATATAATAAAAAACAGAGCAACACTTTAAAATGTTACAAAGTAAATAAATAAATTATTATTTTTTTTATTTCATATTTAAAATTATATATAATTATTATGTTAAATACTAATATTTTTAAACATTTTAATAATCTAAAATTGTAAATATTAAATGTTGAATTTGTTAAATTAATTAAATAGTTATATGTGCTTATATAAATATACAAAGACTGTACCATCATTTATTTTTACAAACTATACTATACTTTGATTAAACAGTAGATAAGTTTTATGCATTTTTTACATTTTTTAAAGTGTTATACCACACTTAGGAAAGAAAAATATTTATTTAGAAAACGTATAAAAATTTGAACGTAGCGGGACTCGAACCCGCGCCTCCTGGTCGGTTTCCAGGAAGCGCGGGTTCTCGTCCCGCTACGTTCCAATTTTTATACGTTTTCTAAATAAGTAAGTTTTATGTAATATTGATATGAAAATATAGATTTTTTAAAAAGTACCAACAAGCAATTTTCAACGCACGTGCCTATACAAAACATTTAACTTTCTTATAATATTTCGCGCCCGAGTGATTCTACATATCGTTTTCGCACCTGGTTTACGTATAAAGCCTCGATCGATCATGTCTTTTAGCACGCACCGACGGACAGCGGATTTGCAATGAGTGATGTTCTTAAACATTGAAGTGTTGTTATCGATAGCAATATTTTTTTCATTGTATGGAAAACTATAAACATATTATTTAACAACTAATCTTTTACTTCTTTAAAAAAAAATTAATGTATTTTCCGTAATAGATTTGTGGATGCTAGCCATATTAAAAATTCAAATATAAACGAAAGTACAATATCTTTCAAAATATACTTAGTTATATCTTAATAAATATATTATTTTATTCCTATTTTAACATTTCCGTTTCCCATTAAATCTCATGGAAATTTCTACGGCACGCTTTAAATTGTAACCACAGCGAGAAAATTAAAATAAGTGTAAAATATTTTATCCCCTAACAGTGAAACAATTGTGCCCCTTCACCACGACCGTTACATTTAATAATAATGAAAAAAACCACTGATAAAATATATTTAACAAAGCATAATTTTTATATTAATACTTTACAGCAAATTCATATAAAATATGTTACTTTAAAAAAATATATTACCAATCACAAATTTAAGTTATTACATTTGAATACAAAAAAAAATATCGATATTTAACAGGCTCGTGCCTAACAAATCGTGACAAGCCTAATACTCTTTATTGACCCAATGATCAATGATCCACGGTTATTTAGATCAATAAAATTATGCCAAATCATTGCAGCATTCCGTTGTATTGACCGTTTTATTTTATATAGCGAATATTGCATATTGCACAATATCGTTAGATCATTTTGTGGTGATGTGCTATGTCATTGCCTAAACGGATATACTTTTGTCGATTTATATGAAAAAATCGATATTAGTATCGATTATTACTTTTTTTGTTGTATTATATTTTATCTTATTTAATGTCATAAAAGCTTATACAGTTTTGTGTATGGTGGCCAGTGACAAAGATATTTATTTATTGATTAAATTATGATATTTTTTAATTTCCGAATTTAAAATTTTAATGGAAACTGAAACCAAATAAAGCAATTGAGGACTTAGGTACGATTTTGATTTACCATTTTGTTATTTCATATTAAGTTCTCATATAGTAAAATTGTACGAGTATTGGTCAGCTGTTGTAAATAAGACGAAATATAAAAGAATACATATTTAAAAAGTATAAAATAAGAAATATATTTTTTATAATTGAATGTAAATACATATATGTACAGCGAAATTAGAAGCTCTATTATAATATTAAAATCATTATAATATTGGTAACACAAAATCATAACATGATATTAAAAATTAACACACACAAAAATAATTTCACTTTTCTGCAAACAATTATAAAGACCGAATCGACTTTCTAAATAAACGGATGCGTTTGCGCATCGGTCATCTGGACGAGAGCCAACAAAAAACATAAATACCACGTCGTCGTCTGTTTGTCCGGTCGACGGTCAACGCGCCGGTGACAGTGGTTACTCACTGCATGTGGCTTAAAGTGGATTAGTGTGACATTGGTAAGAACATTTTGTTTTAGATAAAATTAATGTAAAGATACAGGTCATGGTGGCGCAGCAGCATAGAGGTATAGCGTCCGATTGTGAACACGACGGTGGCGGCTTCGATTCCCATTTGGATAAATGGTCATTTTCCCGATCTGGTACGAAGACCGAGAGCGGTGTTGAGTTCCGTCCTTCCGCTATACGCAGTCTCCAAAATTAGATAGAGAGTAGTAGAACTTAACAATTATTCATCAAACTGGCAATTATTATATTGAACGTAAAAACATATCAAAAGTAGATTATTACATGAAATAAAAATCTTAAATAGAGTAAAAATGAGAACGTTTTCCAAAGTAAAATACCTATACGACAGTACCCAGATAAAGTGCATTTAACTCGCCTGAGATTTTATTTTAAGAAAGGGGACACGAATAGCCGGAATTTGGCTCGGACGCATTGTGAATTATTTGTCCATATTTCTCTTTGTTTGGCCGGTTACGCTTGTTTTATACTTTCAATGCCTATAGAATGAGCCATCGAATTCTGTATTAATGTCATGTTGATATAAATATCTTTTTTACAATTTCACAGCTAGGCAGGCACAGGGAACGTAGTGTTGAAACACTCCGTACCCCACTTTCCGCCGAATTCTCGAGCCATTGCGTGTTAAGTGTTGGAGCTCAACGCCGCGCTTTGCCTTGGTGCCAGAGCGAGAAAATTAAAATAGTAAATATGTCATTTCCTGGAGTGGGAATCAAACGGATAACCTGCCGCGGGTCCAGTCACACACTTGAGGTCCTGCGATACGTCTGGCCTGAATGTTAATGTTAGGTTAGTAGTTATTCATAATATTATATAAATATTATATGAACCTAGAATGTGAACGCAATGGTAGTGCAGTGAGAAGTTGCCTGGAAACGCAATATGGATTCGATGCCCAGTCGTGGAAATTTCCTAAATCTAATGAGAAAAAGCGTTGAATTGACGTTGAATTTTGCCAATCAAGTTTTAATGCTGGATGGCTGGCGCTGGCTGGCAGTGATGTCGCTGGGTCACGATTGCTCTTACATATTTGTAATAATTGTTAAAAATATCAATTTCTAAAAACATTAATTTCATTTGGAGGCTGTCATGGCGCAAGGGATAAAGCGTGTTACTG
This sequence comes from Heliconius erato x Heliconius himera, assembly GCA_013421005.1. Classification (NCBI taxonomy): domain Eukaryota; kingdom Metazoa; phylum Arthropoda; class Insecta; order Lepidoptera; family Nymphalidae; genus Heliconius; species Heliconius erato x Heliconius himera. The sequence goes on along the minus strand of JAATLQ010035733.1, from coordinate 4,702 downwards.
TAACGCGACGGTTGTGGGTTCGATTTCCACTCAAAAAAAATATCCATTTTTTCGCTCTGATACCATACGCATAAGCGCGGCGTTGAGTTCGGCCACTCGTACCGTACCGCTCGAAAATCCAGCGGAAAATGGGGAACAGAGCGTCTTAAAACAACATTCCCTCTTCCTACTCTGCTACATGCGGGATAGAGCGTGAAACCTAAAAAAACACAAATCCTATCCCTCTCAGAGTTAATAAGAAAAGTGTTTGCAGTACATTCGTTCCAACAAGTATTAAGAGGGCAAGAACAAGTAAGACGCGAGTAGTGTAGACAACAAATTCACTTTACCCAGCGCTCCGACATCGCTACCGAAGTAGGGTACTTGACGAAGTTTTTCGACTTGTGCCAGTTAAGATAAGTTGGTGATCGCGTGGAATGCGGAATGGGTTTTATATTTTTATTTTTTTTAGTATAATAATAATTATTAAATATCTGGATTTCATTTCACAAGTTATAATCTGGGGAACGGGAGTGTCTTAACACTAGGTTCCCTTGCCTACCCTGCTATGTGTGGGATACAGCGTGAAGTGATTTATTTATTTATTTTATTTTAAGTTATAATCTTATTGAATTTTCTGATTTGGTATGCTATTTTAATATATTATATCTTATAATTTATTAAATTAAATATATTTGACAATGGATCGTAGTATCTTAACATTATACAAAATTAAGATTTCTCTGTCCGATTTTAGACGTTAAAGGAGGCCTTTCATGTTATATTTAGATTCATTTTCGTATATTTGCCTCGCAAAATGTAGGTGATATAGAACAAAAAATGATTAATAACATTAATAAGTAGTGTTATTTAAATCACTTTTTACATAACTATGTTTGTAACTATTGTATAATACAATAAAAAATGTATAAAAAACAAAACAATGAAATATAACAAAAGCCATTTCTATATTTATTGTTCTTCGGTTAAGGGACAGCGGGGGACCCTTTAATTTTCTCCTCACACGGTCATAGGGGTTGATTGAAAAGTTTGGGAACTTTAAAGTTTTCCCACTTCGTACAGTCGTAATTTGACGATCTCCACTATACTATACTATTCCTTTTGTAGTTCAGAACTCGTAATGTAATAGGCTTGTGGTTTGTTTTAAACTACTATACAGTGGTTTGGTAAAGGTGGTAAAGTTATTTTAATTAAATAAATTTATCTTGGCATTTTTTTTAATTTTAAATTTCATGATGTCCTATGTATAGCAGAAATGGCAGAGATTAGAGACTGAGAACACTCCGCTTTCCTTCTAAATTCAAGACAGCACGGGGGGACCCCACAACCATTGCATTTACAGTCAGTCAGTCCCACTTATAAACTAATATTAAAAAAAAAAAATTGTAAAGCAGTTATAAGCACAATTTATGTTAATAATTTACATAAATTGTGCGTATAAGCGTCTTATTATTGTTTTTTTTAATTGAGTTATTATGCGCCACAGATTATTGTCGTTCATGCCTTTTTTGTAGCTAATTAATTATTAAAACTGTTGTTTTTTCTTTTTAAAATGTGAATTGGACGTTAATTATATCTTGAATGGTCTACAGTTTCTTTTGCCAAATCCGAGTTTGTGGCCGTTGATTTTGTCGATCACGGTACAGTTAGTTGGTTTCGTAATATATCTATTGCCTCCTCATCTCTATAGGAAATAGCCATTTTGATATTGTGTTCCACTATATCAGTCACGGAACCTTCATGGCCTTAGTTTGGATGATTACTACAAACTCGTATGTAAGTCCCTGAGATTCGGTGATGTGTAGTATTGGGGGAATCTATAGGGATGGAAGCACCTATGTATCACGACTCTCTCAGCGAGCGAGTTGTCTGTCGGGATTTTATTATTGTTAAAGCTTACTAGTATTATCGTTCATTAAGGAGAAACAATTATATTTATATATAGGTAGTGTGTAGTGTGTTGAGGCCAGTCGTGGCGCAGCGGCACAAAGTGTGACTGCAAAACCGACTGGTTGTGGGTTCGATCTTCACTCGAGGAGATGAAATATTTACTTAAATTTATATTTCCATTTCTTCGGTGTCGAGGTAAAGCGCGGCGTTGAGTTCTGCCACTCAACACGCAATTCCTCCAGAATTCGACAGAAAGTGGGGAACGGAATGTCTTAACACTAGGTTCCCTCTGCCTACCCTGCTGTGTGCGGGATATAGCGTGAAGCTAATTTATTTATTTTTTAATTTTTAGTATGTTCAAAAAGTATCGCGAATTGAAGACGAACCAAAACACGTGCAAGCAAAGCAGCTGTCAACAATTAACTGAACATTCAAAATGGTCGAACTTGTCAGCATAAGTGAGAGACATGTGTACCAACATAACGTCCACAAAAAAATCGAAATTCGAATATACGTAACCCGCGAAAATTCAAAATTCGCGATACTCTTTGAATACACCTCTCTCTTTTGTGTATAGTATAATTAGAAAATAAGTTTTTTTCAACAAATAAATTATGTATTTTTGAAATTATTAGTACTAACGAAAGTTCTATATAAATACCTGCCATACTATACTTTGTTCACTTCCAAAGTTCTTACAATAATCTTGTTTTGAACCAAATTAATATAAATATGTCAACAGAATCTTTGATTTTACTGTAGATATTTTTTTAAGCTTCACGCTGGTTCCCGCATGGAGCCAGAGGGAACCTGGGGACCTAGTATTAAGATATTCCGATCTCATTAACAGTCGCACGCTTGAATCTCGCACTACGACGGGTCTCGTGTGCTGTAGGTATTAATTAACATTACTTTGTATCAATTTAAAATAACAAACACGTGGCGCAGGGGCACATGACTGTAAAAGCGACTGGTTGTGAATTCTACGCCAACTCGAGGCAGTTAAATATTTTTTTAAATTTATTTTTTCATTTCTTCGCACTGGTGTCTAGGCAAGTGAGAGTGAATGAGTAAGTTCCGCCACTCAATATGCAACGTCTCCAAAATTCGTCTTCAGTAGGGAACCGATTGTCTTAACACTAGGTTCCCTCTACCTACCCTGCTGCGGAATACAGCGAAAACCTGATTATTTTTTAAATTTAAATAATTTATTAATCTTCTTTAACAAAGATAGATTTATATTTACTGACAGGATTCAACATATTGTTAGTTATTCTAAACAACCATAGTGAATTAGTGTAGCGTAGCGTGACGTTTGTATATATAGTCATCTAGATAAGAGGTCAAGGGGGAGTAATACGGAACTAACGTAAGTCATTATATTAATATACTATTAGATTCACCTTACTTTTTCGAAGTTACCTATATTTTTTTATATATTTACCCATTCAAAGAAATAAAGCTATAGAAGATGATAATTTGGATGATTCTTATGATGCATTTACACCGCTTCGCTTCGACAACGCGTCAAGACTTTCAAAAAAGGAGGAGGTTCCCATTCGTCGCAATCTTTTTTTTTATGTATGTCTCTACTATTAGGTACGACTTGCTCTACTGTTACGACGGTCGCGGTGGTTTACCTTGGAGCTCGTTTTTCTTCCATATTCCTGGTTAATAAGAGTTTCTTTCTCCTCCTGTTGAAAGTGTGTAAAAGTGAGGTAAAGGTATCCTATTAGAACTCTCGGTACTGGTGTTGCCTTGATGTCTTTAACAAAAAGAGAATGTTTTAAACAGGTCGCATTCAGTGACAAAAGATATTTATTTCATTATTTTAATAAATTGCTATCATTTTTATCTTTTATGCATAGATTAAACTATATTTGCATTTCAAAAAGACAAAATAAATGTTCTAATATTTTTAATTAATTTATCGTTGAAATTAGTCAATCAACATGCATATATAACTGACTAGATACTTTGTGTGCAACAAATTTATTACAGTAATGACATATAGATACATCATAATCTATATTTAAAAGCTATTTAAACATTATACTTAAACATTATTAAAAGGCTTAAATCATTTGCATTATAAATGTTAATGAAGTCCACACATCCATTAGGCAGATGTAAATCATCTTGTCTTGCCATTGATTTGAACCTGTACCAATTATACCGTGAGTAAATTATAATGTGGACCATGGCGATCTTTTATGTAGCATGTCATGTAGTTTGCTCAACATAATTTAATATTAAATATTAATATTTAAATTGGTATACTACGCTACGTCCCGTCTACGCCCGCTGGAACTATATGAATATTTCTTTAATATGATTGATTGAAGAATTAAGATGAAGATTTAAGTGTATTTAGGGAAAAATTATTATTACGTTACATAAAATTCGATTAAGCTGTTCCGCAGATTAGCTCAGACAAACAGAAAGATATACTGACAGATAAAAAAAAAGTTTGACTGTGTTTTTATTTCGAGGAAATAACTAAATCCACTTAATGGCTATGGCTGGCATGGCTATTTTGAAATCACAGACAGACTCCTCAGAATTTTATTCATATATCCATACCTATATTATAAATTCGAAAGTAACTCTGTCTGTCTGTCTGTCTGTCTGTCTGTCTGTCTGTCTGTCTGTCTGTCTGTCTGTCTGTGACGCAATCAGGGCCAAACCGCTAATTCAATTGTAATAAAATACTCATACAGAGATACTTGAGGGTCTTCGGATGAACATAGGTTACTTTTTTTCTCATATTTGTAATATTGTCGATATATACTAATATATTAAAATATTTTTT
>JAATLQ010035732.1:0-31681 GCA_013421005.1 Heliconius erato x Heliconius himera | reverse complement strand
TATCCCGCACACAGCAGGGTAGGCAGAGGGAACCTAGTGTTAAGACACTCCGTTCCCCACTTTCTGCCGAATTCTGGAGGCATTGCGTGTTGAGTGGCAGAACTCAACGCCGCGCTTAACCTCGACACCAGAGCGAAGAAATGGAAATATAAATTTAAGTAAATATTTTATCTCCTCGAGTGGGAATCGAACCCACAACCAGTCGGTTTTGCAGTCACACCTCGTGCCGCTGCGCCACGACCGGCCTCAAACTACGGCTCTGCGTGCGTCTTACCTCAGTCAGTCAGCACAAGTCCTTTTATATATATAGATTAGTAAACATAACTATTCATGTTCTTCAGTTTGTGAGTGAGTCTCACTCTCAAGCACTTATGTCTAGTATACAATAGCAGTGAATACTTTACTTAGCAATCAGGAAATATTGTAAAATTGAAGTATTATGTTTATAACATAAATTAAGCATTCAACATGGGGTATTTTAATTCAAAGGAGGATGAGGTAACTTTACTTAATACATAAAAAAATTCTTAAGTGCCTATGAACTTGTATGTTATAAAACCGATTATGTATAAATAATATTAATAAAAATGTGTTTCAATTATTAGTATCAAAGTATATCAAATAGGCAGGATGCATATTGTTATTCAACAACAACAGCTACAACTACTACACGTGACAACACAGCATATAATAGACAAAGAAATGTAAGTACAGTAAAAAAACATATATTTATATTTTGCATTTACAGTACAAATATAAAAAATCTGCATTATACTGTATCCCACACACAGCAGGGCCGACAGAGGGAACTAACTTGGCAGAAATACTTTGCTTCGACACCAAAGTGAAGAAAATGGAAATTTGTATATTCATATCCTCAAGTGGTGATCAAACTAGCTGCACTTTATAGTCACAATTACAGTCACACTTTGTCCCTCTGGAAAACATATACATATTTATATGGTATATTTAGAAACATTTTATTGGTAAACCTAATACACCTTAGTAACTAGTAGTAATTTAGAATATCATCAATATATTTATTCAAAATTAATTTTGATGAAGCAATATATTTTCAACTTCCAGCAACAAAATTTCTATAGACCACATCAACAGCCAAAGGAAAGCGCTCACAGACCACATCAACAGCCAAAGGAAAGCGCTCGCAGACCACATCAACAGCCAAAGGAAAGCGCTCGCAGACCACATCAACAGCCAAAGGAAAGCGCTCGCAGACCACATCAACAGCCAAAGGAAAGCGATCCAAAACCAAAAATAGGAGAATACAAATGTGGAGCTTGTGGACGGTTTTGGACCAGCAGATATTGTTGGCCTAATAAATATCAAAATTGTAAAAGATGTAAAAGACCAGTATATGCTCATGTACATGTAAGGATACTTAATGTTTTTTATGGTGTTGTTCTAAATTGACAAAAGAAAAAACCTTTAAAAATGTACCTTAAGGTTTGAGTCCTTAGAGTTCCTTTAAACCTTTCCTTTTGTGACTGTATGTTTTAAAAGGTGAAAAAACTGCTTTTCTACATGTAGAAAGTGGTTGCTTAGTACAAAACTTAATTTAGTTATAAGCTTTATTTACAAAATATTAGAAATATTTAAATTTATAATTACAGAGAGAATTAAAACCTTCTGATAATGTAAAAGATAATGATGACAAGCATCCCCATGAGATGGAACTTTGTCAAATGTGTCAGCAACTCGGGCGGTCTTGTACAATTAAATCTACCAAACATAATAACAAAAGAAGACATTAAGAAGTTGGTATTTTTTTTTATTATAGATATAAGCAGTATACCTCCTATGCCATATACAGGAATAATTATTATAAAGGAAACTAATAAACATTATAATTGTATTATATTTATGTTTTTATTTTAAAATTATTTTAGAAATATAAGTTATTGGCATTATCTTTCAAGTTGATGCTTACTTAAATACTGTTGTTGGGTGATTCCGGCCTAGAATAGGATCATCCTGGTACTGGTGGTGTCGTAAGAGGCGGCTAAAGTACGTGTGGTAGAGTCACGTCGCCAGCAATGGCAACACACATGAGCAGGCTCGACCGGATCATTACCACCCCCGGCATTTAAAACCGGCGTTAAGTAGTGGCTTTATGCCACTGCGTTTCGCATCAGGTAATGCCGGGCTATGGCTCCCAATCCACCTTAAAGGCCCGCAATGCACCTGTAGCTCCTCTGGTGTTGGGCGACGGTGGCCGGGGATAGGCAGTCTTCCTACCGTGTTATAGCAGTATACACGAACGATCCTGCGATGTTTTATTTTGGTGGAGGGTGATCTGGGTTTGAGAGGAAAGTATTGGGTTGACTTGAGCCCCACAATGTCGTCCTTCCGTAAAGCACATTCCTGCCTTTCGCACTGGCGGTATGCAATTCCCAGCGATAAAAGATCTTAAAATACTTGAATTTATTTTCAGATTCATCTTAATTTGATTTTCATACTAACTTTATTAAAAAAAACCGGACCGGCGCGAGTCGGGCTCGCCCACCGAGGGCTCCGGACAAAAATTAGAAACATTGCCTCACTTAAACTAGCGGTTTTAATGCCAAATTTTGCTGCCCTTTTCAAGCTATTATTTTTCAGGATTTAACCACAAATGTACAATTTTCATATTTTTCCTGAACTAGTACTACCTGTAGATGCTAGCTGCCAAATTTCATAATTCGAGGTCAACCAGATACGATATTGATACGCGTTTCTTGCGATATAAACGGCCATATCTTTTAAAAGTAAATATAGAAATACGACTTTTTCAGGAAGTAAAAGGGACGGTAGATGTGAGTATATCTGAGGTTTGAATTTCAACTCGATATCTCCGAGCGTTACTGAGATAAAGGCTCTTGACATACAGGCAGATATACAGACGGAGGGATAGCAATGTAGTCTTATAAGGGTTCCCTACTTACAACGCCGTATCTTTGGGAATCCTGACCCGATTGTGATGAAACAAAAACTACTATTATTTAAATTTTGGTGTGACATTATTTGCACCATATCATTTTACTTCCTACCTATTTGAGATCCCTTTTATTCTATTTGCTACTCATTTCCCATTAAGATCTTACAAAAAGTGTAATTTGATCTGTGCTAATTGTGCAAAATAATACTTATAAAGAAGATAAAAATCATATTTATTACTTTTTTAAGATTCACGCTGTATCCCGCATATAGCAGGGTAGGCAGAGGGAACCTAGTTTTAAGACACTCCGTTCCCGTTAAGATACTCCGTTTCTCACTTTACGTCGAAGTCAGGCATTGATACGAATGGCGCAACTCAACGTCTGCCTCGTTACCAGAGTGAAGAAATAAAATAAAGAATATTTCATTTCTCCAAGTAAGAATCGAACCCACAAACATCGCTTTTTCCTAGTGTTAACGCACTTTACCCTCCGCTTTACGCACACTTCGTCTAGGAGAGCTGGAATATAATTTCCACCAATCGTGTCTGCAGTCTCCACCGCCCCACAGTGTCTTAAATACATAGGTATATACTTTGGGAAACTCAACACAGGAAAAAATAAACAAAAATTTATGCAATCACGTTTATATTTGTGACTGAGTTATTTTATTAAATAAATTTGATAACATATCAATAAATATACTATTTTTAAGTTTCTTAACAATACTGTGTATATCAAAACAAGGTTCTTTTACTGATGACATATAAGCAAATAACGGTAAGAATATGGACGAATAATCTTCAGCATCATTTTCTGATATTAAATTCTCCATAATAATGAATTTGTTGAGTATTATCCTCACTTGACTATCGTTCAGCGGCAGCTTGAAGAATTTATACTGAAACATTATTTTATATATGTACTTAGTTGACATACACTTGTGGAATTTGGTACCTATTCTGAAGTAATTTTACATATACATATAATAATTAATAATTATTTCGCTTCACTAGTCTAAGTAATTCTACAATACATAGAATTAATACATTATGTGATTTGATTATGTGAGTGGCCAGTCGTAGCGTAGCGGCACGAAGTGTGACTGTAAAACCTAGGTTGTGGGTACGATCCCCACTCAAGGAGATGAAATATTTACCTAAATTTATATTTCCATTTTCTTAGCCCTGGTGTCGAGGCTAAGTGCGGCGTTGAGTTCTGCCACTCAACACGCAATGCCTCCAGAATTCGGTAGAAAGTGGGGAACAGAGTGTGTTAACACTAGGTTCCTTCTGCCTACCCTGCTGTGTGCAGGATACAAGCGTGAAGCTGATTTATTTGATTTAAGACATTATGTACCTAAGTAGTGTAAAAAATTGGTGAAACGTGAAAAAAGTTGGTTGGACCAAATAATAAAGGACTTGAATGAATGATTTTTTTCTTTTGATGAAATTCAATGAATCGTATTTTCGACGAGTCTGCTGACCTCACAGTCATGCAAGACACATAACAATGTAGAGAGAAAGTATGTATGATAAATATTCCAGAGACAAGATAAAACATAATTCAACTATAAAAAATAAAGTTACTTATATGAGGATTATTAATTTATCGATATTTTATATAATACAATATAAATATCAAGTGACATATTCTGCAGGAAGTAGAAAAGATCTTATGAGTTGTCTTAAAAGCATCTTCTTTTTTAGCAAAATACGACATTAAAAAACTACTTACCCTTACTATTGCCACATAGTTTTTCATACAATATAATAAACATGCTTTAGAAGCCTCTGTGTGGTTTGATTTCTCTGCCATCAATATTAATAATAAGGAATCGTGAAATATATCCAATATATTTCCATTTCCAAATACTATAAGACTGTCCCAGATGTTGTACCATTCTTGGAGAGTGGTACAATATATTATCTGTTTGAAAAGATATATGTAAAATTTATCAATTAGTGATTTTTCATATCAAAATTACAATACAATTTACTAAATTAGGAAATTATTTTTATTTCTCAATCAATATAGTACTTAAAACGCAATATCTCCAAAATTGGGCAGAAAATGGCAAACGGAGTGTCTTAACACGACTTCCCTACTCTGCTATATACAGCTTGTTTAGAAAATATATAAATAAATCATGTGGGCAGGCCTCTTAAAAACTGAGCAAGTGTTCTGAACACTAAACTATATATTATCACTCATAGTGTGTGGAATTCTTTAATGTTACATCCTATTAGTGTTGTTAAAACTCCCTAAAGATACCCCTGTAGTTTTAACAAAAATAACTACAAATGTGATTGTTTTACCTGGGAAAGCCATGATGTCAAATGTTCCATGTCCATATCTTTGTGTATATGTATCCCGCTTATGACTTCTACAAATGTATTGCCAGGGGGGTTCCAAAGACGTCTAAAATAATACATATTTAAAGGGTTGATATTCCTTAATTTACTTTTCAGCCATATGCTTTCTTTCTCTGTAATAATAATTTTATTGGCTTAGCTTTGATTAACAACTCACTTGTTATTTTACCAGAGGTCTTTAACATTGATTCTATCATTATTGGAGCAAATTTAAAAATAAAGTAGTTAATTAACATAATCAAAAGAAGTTGTTTAGCATAAATTTCTATTATATTGATTTTAAAAATAATAAAAAATATATGTAATTTCCAAATATTGAATAATCTCACCAGGAATATCTGATTCATAGGTATTTAAAAGTGCTATTTGTAATTTCAAGCCTATTTCCAATATAATGGGTGCTAGTACAATAAATGTATTGATCTTCCATCTTACAGTATCTAAAATTTGTGCCAACATGGCTAAAATTGGAGCCCTATATTCTATTAATTCGGACAATGCATAGGCTTCTTGTAAAAGTTTACATTGAACATAAATATTGTTAATATTTCCATTCGATAGAGCATTGTGCAAACTTGGCATAGTGACTAACAAAAGTAATTTATGTCCAGGAATTATATTTTCTGTTTTTACCAACTTCAAAAATCTTACAAAATTATTTTGTTTCTCATCTGTGTCGAGAGTATTATTAATTATTTCCTTAGTTACCAGTATCACGTATGGGTCCGTTTCTTCATTATAATAATGCTTGGAATATTTTTCCAATAACTTCATTATTTTGAGCATAATGTCAGTTTGATGCATATTTTCACTGGCCAGTAAAAATATTTTACTATACACTTTTCTAGGGCTCTGCAGGAATACTGTTAATACATCGCACAGATCCATGTCTGGGGATACTATAAGTTTATTGAAGATCTCTGTTATTATGTTATTAAACTCGGATGTCAGCAAACTGTCATTAAAATAATCATTACTAAAATGTTCCGCCACAATTTCTTGTTTTGAACTATTACTACAGCATTGAAACACTTTGAGCATTAATATCAATATATTTTCATTTGGTTCTGATAAATTTCTATGAAAATTATAAATTATTTTGAATAATTTGTAACATTCATCTACATTCAGAATGTGTAAGTGATTAGTGATCTGCTCCAGTAACACTAAATCTTCACAAATGTTATTTCTGTGTATTAATGCTTTGATCCACTGGGAAGAATCATTATCATTCTTATTAATATTTTCTACAATCACATTAGTACTAGTTTTATTTATAATTTCAATTAAGTCTAAAGGTTTGCAGGATATTTGTTGTAACATACTGACAACGGGATGATCTGAAACACTAGCAATTGAACACAAAATTGAATGTACTTTATAACACAATTCACCAATAGATTGCTGCATGCTTTTATCATTTTCTTCAAATTCACTCCAGGCACAAAATATTTCAACACTTACATCCATTACTAAAATTTTACACTTATCTAATAAAAGTATATGACAATTATTTATACATTCAAGTAAAGAGTTGTTATTACAATCAGCTATTATAATTGAGGGCTCTTGATTAACAACAGATTCTTCTTTATATGTTAATTCATAGATGTCTTGGAAATCTAATGGTTTTAATTTGTGTACTGATGTGAAAACATTAAAGCACTCCAATAGCAGTGACAACATTGAAAATAGACGATTTCCTATAAATTGATATTTATCATCTTTGCTTAAAATATCTAACTTGGCTTCATTGGGTGGCTCAGAATAGAACTTGAGACAACTTTGAAAATTGTTAACTGCATGTGTTAATTCATTGCTTTCTAATTCAAAAAAGAGAAATCTACAGATCAGTCTATATGAAGCTGATGTCAATAGTTTTACTTTCTCTAAGCATTCAGTTGGTTTAAAATATTTAAAATTAGATAAAAATGCGTCTGTTACTTCTAAAGCCAATTGTGGATGAGTAAACACTAATATTTCATATATAAATTGATCCAAATGAATGTTCCACAAAATTTCACACATTAGACATTTTGGAATTGTAGGTATAGTCCATATGACAAAGTCTATTCCGTCTAAGTCCACCATTTCTTCTAAAATAGTTAAATCTGAGTTTATTACCACATAAAAAGCAAATTTTCGCACAATTTGTATAGCATCTTCTGAAACTCTATTTTCCACAAGAAAATTTTCTTTCTGTAAAAAGTTTCGAATGCATTGAATGACATATTCAATTTTATCTTCATTTCCTAAAAAATAATAGAAAATAAGCATAATTAATTCAAAATATATATGTTAAATAAGAAAAATAAAATAAAAAATAATCCTATATTTGTTTACCTCCTTTAGATGTCAATTTAGAAAAAGAATGCACACTATCAGCAGATATAATTACTCCTTGAAAAGCGGACAAACTTGGTGTAAATTCCATTATGACTATAAAATGTATTTAGATACTAAAAATGTCTTAAGAAAAGTATAAATAATGTGCTAACATTCATTTATAAACAACCGTCCTTTTTATTGTACCAAACTTGTCATACGTTTGTCAATGTCAAACACAGACATAGACACAGAACACTTATACCCAAAGGGATTGAGACTACCTAAGTTTGCCGGGCACTCCACACAAAAAATTATGCAAAATGCGATACCGTATATATATTTTTATTTTCATGAAAAACCTCTCATTTTTAATTGTAATTAAATACGAAAAAAAAAATTATAAAGTATATTTCACAAGTTTTTTTTGTACTTTTTATTTCAAGAACTACAAATGCATACTTATACCAAAAGTATCATTCCATAACCATAACGGAATAATATTAAAATGTACTTGAATTAAAATAAAAGGGAGAAGTGAAATAACACAAAAACTATGCATTCGAATCAATAAATTTTAATAAAATTAAATGTACAAACCAACCTCAGTGTACCAACCAATATTAATATAAAGAAAATAGGATAATAAGGCCTCAGGCAAAAATTTTTAGACCTTAATAACCGCCGACATTTGTAAATAAAAATAAAAATGTTTCCATCCGTTATATTATAATTAAAATTTATAAGATTTTAAAAACATGAAATAATAGAAATGTATAATGAAAAATTAAGCAATTAAAATAGAAATATTACAAAAAATACTTACTTACGTGTCGGATGTTTTTTTATTATTGGTGCTGCGTGAGCACTCCCCACGATGAAAGACGCCGCACTTGCAACAGAACACAAGCTTACAAATGCGACAAGTTTGAGGCGTATCTAAAGATGTTAGATACCTACCGACAGGCTTTATTACCCGAACCTACCTTAGAAACAAATACGATTAAATTTTAAATTTAAATTCTAAATTTTAGCCATAGTTCATCGCGCCGCTGTGTGTAAGAATTGGCTGACAAAATCACAAATAATACTTATTTATATTTTTTCATTCGATAACATTTTTTTTAATATAAACAATTTTTCTTGTTTCTTTAATACTACTCGAATTAAACTTTTAGTGTTCTTTACATGTATTTATAATTTGTGAGGTTAACAGTTTATTCATATTATATGAGCTAATATTAAAGAGTTTATAAACTATTTAAAAAAATAGCTATTGTGGAAACCCCTAGCAGTAGTAAAAATGTAATGTTCACAACGTAATAATCCCAATTAAAAGAAAAGCTCAAAGAACCTGGGAAGGCAAGAAAAATACAAAAGTTGTTTAATAGGTGGTATTTATTTCGATTTTTTCTTTGTTTTTTCCAAATTTTGAAGATTTCTAATTGCGCTATGAAAACTTGGATCAATTTTTAAAGCCATTTTATACATTTGTTCTGCAAGATCATATTTCTTCCAACGATGATATAATACCCCTAGAAAGAATATAAAGTGATTATTATCATACCATGTGTCTCTTATTAAGAAATTTAAAATGGTTGAAAAATGAAAAAATAAATGAAGAAAAAAAACGTGGTGACAACGCTGTTCTTGATAATATAATGGAACAATTCATTATGAACAAAACGGACAAGCGTGAAAATGATGAGGATGCAAGTTCGGTGTAGAAGAATTTTAAATATTTTTTGTTTGGATTTTTATATTGTTCTCTATTAAGTACCAATATACGAATTATAATTGTAATCACTCACAATTGAAAAGTTCAGCTTAAGCCTCGCGAACTCGTATCACTATAAAATTTCTATGAAATATGTCATATATTTAAGATACATTTAAATTAAACGTGTCAAGTACATACCGAGATTTGCGAAATGAATGGGCTGGACATGGTTTTTAAATAATTTGATAGATTTAAGGAAATATTTTTCGGCCTCGTGGTATCGGTCAATTTTTCCAAAAATATTTGCAATTGCAAAGTTAATTGACGGAATATCCGGTAACTCTGCGAGTGCATTTGGTATTATTTGCAAAGCCCTCTCTGTTTGACCTGAACATGAATTAAACATTAGTGAATTTTAAGTATTTTAAGTGGAAGAAGCAGCGCTACTTTTACGGAAACAGCATATAGGGTAAAATTTTTCAAATTCATACGTAAAGAAATTGATCAAGATAACTCAACAGTTTAGACATAGATTTTTTTTTATTTCACGATGTTTATCCAAACCTGTATTTCGTGTGACGCAGTTACGCATAGATACCAATAACGGAAACATATACTACTATAAAAATACTACTAAAAGTTAATTAACTTCGAACTTTGCCGCCAATACCTAAGACTCGGTTTCGGAATGAGGCGTATGCGGCGGTTTCTCTTTGATAAGCTATACAACACATTCTAATTTTTTCTGATCAATAATTTTCATCTTCAGAACATTAATCTACATACATTAAAACATCATCATTAAATCTACATACATTTACATCATTTAATCTACATACATTTTCTTTAAATGAGGTGGAGATATATTTAATCGCGTTCCACAAAAAAAATGTTTTACCTGTGTTATCTAATAAGGCCAGTAAATTTGTCCAGGCTGACACATGTTTTGGGTTAATATTTATAGCACGATGCCAGTTCTTCACCGCATCTTGAGTTCTATTCCTTTCCAGATACTAAATATATTATAATATTAGAAGCATTCATCAGATAACACTAAACTAAAGGCTATAATGAAGTGTACAAAATTTATAAAATTGTATCTATGAAAATATTATAAAACTGATGTGTTTATTTTTTTGGAAGCGCTAATCCCAGAAACCAAATCGAGTCTGAATTAACATGTCTTATTGTATAATTGATGTGAATTTTAACTAACAATCTCTATATTTTTTACCGTGTGATAAGAAATATTTCGACTTTATCAGAGATGAAAATGAATTTATTCTTTAATTGAAATACAAACATTCCTTTGAAAGAGATTTAAATCAACAACTTCTTATTATTTCTTATTTCATAATTTTTATCATGGGTTAAATTTTTCTTAGACAAAAGATATTATTTTATAGACTTAGAGATAATGATCTTTCTTTCTTATAAAGGAAAATTTATGGGATACAATATTTAAAAAACATAGATATGATATTAAGTTAAAAATAATCACCAAGTTTCCCAAGTTATAATAGCAGTCTGGATAGTTTCTCTTATATAACAAAGCTGTTTCATAAGCCATCTGAGATTCTTTATACTGTCCAGTACTTGCCAACACAATACCAAGATTCATCCATGCAGCGGGAAATTCTTGTCTGGAACAATTCTTTTCTTAGATTAAAGGAAGTTAATTAAAATGTGTAAACTCTGTCTGTCTGACTGTAAAAATAATATAAAAATGACTTAGTAGTCTCGTTTTACTCTTTGGGTACGAAACCCCAAAAAATACGGCACGCCTGGTTTATTATAAACGATCTGATAAAAAATATCTTAATAATAAAAAAACAAGTTAAAAATTTATTTACTTATAGTGGATTGCATTTCTTAGATGAAATTCGGCTTCTTTATATTGCTTTTCGTTTTTTAATAAATTCGCTAAATTATTCATTGCTTGGTAATATTCTGGATATAATCTGAAACCAAAAAAAAACAGGAAATTACTTATCATTATTTTTATGTAAAATCAAATCAAATCAGGTTCAAGCTGTATCCCGCACACAGCAGGGTAGGCAGAGGGAACCTAGTGTTGAGACACTATGTTCCCCACTTTCTGAAACCGAATTCTGAAGGCATTGCGTGTTGAGTGGCAGAACTCAACGCCGCTCTTTGCCTCGACACCAGAGCGAAGAAATAGAAATATAAATTTAAGTAAATATTTATTCTCTTTGAGTGGAGATTGAACCCACAACCAGTTGGTTTTACAGTCAAACTGTGCCCCTGCGCCACGACTGGCCTACATATTAATTATTATTAATTAAAGAATCAAGAAAATTACCTTATTGCTTCTCTATATTCTTCTAAAGCCCAGTCTTTATTTTGCTTGGCGTCGGCCGCTTTAGCTACGTTATAATGTACCTTAGCATTTAATGGACATATTGATAAAGCACTAGTGAACAATTGATATTCGTTTTGCCAATCAAATGATCTATGCCAACTTCTTAGAGCATACACAAATATTATTATTAGTAAAACATAGAAGGCTCTCTAGAAGAAGAAATTTAATCATATTAATAAAAAATGACAAATATTGTGAATACGACTATAGTGGGTTCGATTCTCGATATGAGAGAATAAAATATTTAATATATTCATTTCCTCGCTATGGTATCGAGACTAAACACGACGTTGAGTTTCGTCACTCACTCGCAATGTCTCGAGAATTCGATGAAAAGTGAAAAACAGCAGTTTCTCGTGTTATGTGCGGGTTATAGCATAAAGCTAAAATAAGTATATATCGCAGCATAGATAGATTTTTTTGGTTTTTTATTTATGCACATGTTTACCCATTTTTCGGTGCTTATAACATTCCGTATGGGCTATTTTATTTTCAAATCAGCTTGTAACAACCTCATTTATAAATACTTTGCGTGACTGTTTAAATTACCAATAAATTGTACAAATAAAGAAAAATTAAAGTGATCTGAGACAAGCTTAAATAAATTATTATTCACAGTTCAATACATATAAGTTAAATAATTTGTCATCATACAGTTCATTATTAATATTACTTAAACAATTACTTATTTATTTGGATTATAACCAGCGGTTCTCACCTCTTTTACAATCCCTTTATATTTTGCCATCTTATTTAATCCTACAGATACTAGTAGACAGTATCCTATGGAAGGAATGTACAAAATTCTCTCAGCGATAACAAATCCCACAGGATATACAATATTTGCAGCTGGCAAAAACGGAATAACCATTAAAGATAAGGCCATTATCATGATTCTAAAAACAAGATAAAATTACATACAATATTATTAAAAAATATTATTTAAATATCAGATTATAAATATTAGGTAACAAGTTAAAATTTATACCTTCTAGTTGAATTTTTGTTTGAATTATGCATAATTGTCTTTATAAATAAAATGACATAGAAATATAACACAATAATAAATATTATTCTGAAGTCATATATATTTTTTATTAATGGTACACATCCCATTGACCAATCATAGCTTAGCCATTGTGGCCATATCAACAGCAGCATATTAAGAAAATATATGTAATTATATGTAGCGACCTGAAATTAGTTGGATAATAAGATTTTGTATTAAAATAATATTTTATTACTTTAACAAATATAATAATATTTGTAAATTACAAACCTTAACAAAGAGATCATCACTGAAGGCA
Organism: Heliconius erato x Heliconius himera; assembly: GCA_013421005.1. Taxonomy (NCBI): domain Eukaryota; kingdom Metazoa; phylum Arthropoda; class Insecta; order Lepidoptera; family Nymphalidae; genus Heliconius; species Heliconius erato x Heliconius himera. The sequence continues at coordinate 18,638 of JAATLQ010035732.1, read as the reverse complement.
GTTGGATTATCTGTGGGCTTAAATTCAGGTTTTGTAGCCCCCATAATAATCCATCTTCCATATAAAAGCAATATAGTGGATAGAATAACACAAATTAATCTATAAATACATTTAATATCTAAATAAAAGTTATTAAAGATGTAAAATATATAATTTCTTTTCAGTCTTTCTTTTGATTTTGTTTTTAAATGTAATATAAAGTCATACACACAGCAAACACCCTGAAAATTGTAAATAGGAATTACAATTTTTTTACACAACAAATAATCCTGAATTTTAATTGATGTACTTACCAAAACAGTTATACCGTTTTCTTTGAATAACATGGAGGTACCAGCAAGTATAATACTAGTAAATAAATAAACATTTGATACTTTGTCAGATTTTATTGCCTTGTTATATATAAGGAATGATAGCAGGAATGTATTTGCTGCTAATAAATCTGCTCTACCTACATTGCCACATACAGCTTCCACATGTACAGGATGTACACTAAACAGAATGGATACCATCAATGGCATTTCAATTTTACTACTTAGATTATTTTTCATTTTGATACTTTTCCATATACACCTATAAGTCCTCCATACTAATATACAACAAGTAATATGACAAATTAAATTTGTAGCTTTAAATTGAGCAGCTGACAGATTTTTATTATTTAAATAATAGTTCAACCTGAAAAGACAAATTATTAGGAATTAGGGTTTATTAAGAAACCCGTACCTGTGTATATTTGTGGCTAACTGATAAATTATTTATTATTATTTATTAGATATTTCACTCACTCACTTGAATGTTAAAATCGTTAAAGGCCGATATGATTTATGACTTGAGTTACTCTTTATATTTGTACCCCAAAAGTCACTCCCAAATGGATCCAGCCAAGATTCAGATAGTACATCTTTATTTTTGAGTATTGCTTCTGAATCATCGAACACAAAATCTCCATTTATACTAAATAGAAACGGTAAGCTGGACAAAAAAACCGATAATAGTATTTTCTTAAACATCTTTAACTTTGCCATATTTTACTAGAATGGAACTTTGGGACATTTGTAACCGATTTTAATTGTTTCACTTTAGTTTTTATTTCATAATTAACATTTTTAAAAGGAATTAAATCGAACTCAGTTGTGATGTTGTTGAATGTCAACATTCATTTTATAATGACATTAATGTCTGACAGATGACGTTTGTGTTTGGTTACACTGACATCATGTAGAGGCCAGTCGTGGCACAGGGGCATAAAGTGTGACTGCACAATCGACTGGTTGTGGGTTCGATCCCCACTCGGGGAGATGAAATAATTACATTATATTTTCATTTCTTCGCTATGGTGTAAAGGCAAAGCGCGGCGTTGAGTTCCGCCACTCAACACGCAATGCCTCCAGAACTTGGCGAAAAGTGGGGAATGGAGTGTTTTAACACTAGGTTCCCTCTGCCTACTCTGCTGTGTGCGGGATACAGCGTGAAGCTGGTTTAATTTGATTTGACATCATGTACATACATATAAGTAATATTAAAAATCTATCTTCGCAAACTCAGGCCATTAAATAAATAAAAATATTAAAAATCATATTGTCGACTTAGAATTTAAATCAGCTAATAGCCTATTGTTGCTATATTAAATACATTTTTAGGAGAGATACATAAAAAAATGGAAAACTGAGAACTGAAAATGAGTTAACGTATGTTAGCAGAAGGCATTTATATTATCTACTATATGAAATAAAATAATATTCAATTCATAAAGAAAATACGAGTACATAACGATAAAAAACTAATTTAGTATGTTTAAACTCTAAGTCGACGATATTACGTATATTATTAAAAATCGTATAGATCGTATAAATTGCGTATTTTACAGTTTAGGTCTGATCAGGGCAATCGTATTAAATAAAACAAATTTTCCAGATATAGTTTCTTTAAATATAAAAATAAAATGACTTAATTTAAAGAACACATGATTGATTGAGGCAAATCGTGGCGCAAAAACTTTTTCTAATCGTGGCGCAGTGCTTCTGCGCCACGATTAGAAAAATTAAAAAGTATGACTATATATAAAAAAAGTTAAAAGTATGACTGTAAAATCGACTTATTGTGTGTTCGACCCCACTCGAGGAAGTGTAATATTTATTTATATTTTAATTTTTTCGCTGTGATGTCGAGGCAAAGCGCGGCGCTGAGTTCCGCCACTCAACACGCAATGCCTCCAGAACTCGGTGGAAATTGGGGAACGAAGTGTCTTAACACTAGGTTCCCTTTGCCTTCCCTGCTGTATGTGGGATACAGCGTAAAGCTGATCAAATTTTTTTATTTAATTGATTTAGTGAATAAAACTATATATTACTTATTAATTTCCATAATATAAGTAGATATTACAGAATAAATATTAGCTTCACAAGGTAAATAAAAAACAAGCGTCATATTTTTATATTTAATTTAATGCGACATAGATGTAACCGTGAAGTTCGTAGCAAGTGGTTGCAAAGTATGTTTTATATCAAGCGCTGTTCGCGGATCTCTCAATGCGGCCGCTGCGTGCGCTAGTTGTAAGGCACATTCTGGCGGCGCAGACGCTGGAAGTGCTGCACACTCTCGCTCCAAAGCACTTCCGACGCACGTCAACAGCTCCGAGAACCCTAATGATATCGCTGCTCGACGTAAACGATTCAGTTCCTGTAAATATTTGTAGTATGCAATATATTTCTACGAACAGGCAGTAGGGAATCTAGTGTTAACAAAGTCAAAGTCAAATAATTTGATTCAAAATAAGAAGTTACGTGATTCATTTTTTGAACGTCAAATAATTTACCACCAGTTCATTAAAGTAAATGCCTCAGATCTGAGAAGAATTGGTGCATAAACCTCAGCGGGACTTATTTTTTTTAAATCAATTACACAAATATACATTTTAACATTTCTGACAATGATACTCCGAAACGGACTGGAGCGAGCATTTCATTCCCAAGGCGTGATATCATTTATATAATCATTAATTTGGTAATAACCTTTAACACACAAACGCGCACCACTCTTTTAAATCGTGATATAGAAAATTCTCTGACGTTTTCTGGGATCCTATTGTAAAAGCGTACACATGGTCCCATAAAAGAACTACGGACTCAATGTAATCAGGTTACAGATGCAAAAACTAAGTAACTTTTCGAGACATAGCGCGTCGTGTGACGAAACTCAACGCCGGGCTTTGTCTTGTTATCAGAGCGTGGCACCAACCTTATAGAGGTGCTGCGTCTTGTCGGGCAGCTTGCGCGCGTGGCGCAGCACCTTCTGCACGTCGGCGAGCAGCGCGTGCGGGCGCGCCCACGCGCAGCCCGCGCCGCCGCCGCTGTACGAGCGCCACGACCGCACCGGGAACGACTCCGCCGCGCCTAGCGCAGAGTGCATTTGTATTCGATTTATTAATAGTCAAAGATTAATAGAAAAATACCATTACTACGTATATATTATATATTTTTTTAATGATTTAACAAATTGAATCATTATTATTTCAAACGACATATCAGACGAAATTGAAATTTACAAGAATGCAATGTTTGATGTAGAAGAATTGATTTATATTTTTTGTTTATTTTTTATTGAGATCTAATAATAACCTTGATTTATTTATTTATTGTACTTTTAGAGACACTAACACAAATCTAAGGATTAGAACAAGCTTCGCTAATTGTATGTACGAGAGGCTCAGGCTAATCTGTGGTAACTACTAATAATTTACCCGAAGTAGTATTATCGTCGGCAGGGCCCAGCTGGTCGAGGGGCCCCAGCCACGGCGCCGCGGACGCGCCCGGCCGCAGCACGCTCAGCAGCAGGCACGAGCGGCGCGCGCGCGACACCTCGCACCACGCCGACAGCGTGCCCCACCACTCCGACCCCAGCTGCACTATGGCCGCCATACCTTCCACCTGGATCAAATGGACATAAAAACAAAACATTGCTTTTGGTACAGATTAAATAAACAAAGATAGCTAATATACTAGGGCGACTATTACGTCTAATATTTCGCAAACATTACTAACTATACAATTTAAAACTAGGTTATGCAATTCATAGATTTCTAATATAATCAGGAATGATAGGAATCACTTATATTTAGTTTGTGCATATATATTTTTAGTGCAAGTTTACGTTTTTTAGCGTCACTCTGTTTTCTTTCCGTAAACACTGCCCATTTCAAGACGACATGTCAAATAGCGGAGCTCACTATTCTTTGTCGTCTTACCAGAGCGAGGACATGAAAATATCTCATGCCCCGAATGGGAATCAAACCCACAACCGTCGTGTTTTCTATGTAATAAGTCGCCGTCACAGTACGCTTGGAATTCTCTTTAAAAGTTTAAAAAATATACAAGATTTTACATTAGAACAAGTGTATAAGTTGTAGCTAACATATGCCATAAGTAGTGTGGACAACTCTCAATACATACCTTAAGAGCACCATGAAGTAGAACACAAAAATTTGGCACTTTGCTAGGATCAGACATATCTTCTTCAGTGGTAGTACCTTCAGTGCTACTTCCTTCCTAGTTTTAAAAAAAATACTCAATTTTATTGTTCTAGAATTGAAATTGAATTGAACTTAAACACCCAAATGCAAAATATATTTATAAATAAATGCAACATTTAAAGTCAATAAATAAAATACATGACATGAGGCCAGTCATGGCGCAGCGGCACGAGGTGTGACTGTAAAACCGACTGGTTGTGAGTTCGATCCCCACTCGAGGAGATATTTCATCTTTTAAATTTGTATTTTCATTTCTTCGATCTGGTGTCGAGGTTAAGCGCGGCGTTGAGTTCTGCCACTCAACACGCAATGCCTCCAGAATTCGGCAGAAAGTGGGGAAAGGAGTGTCTTAACACTAGGTTCCCTCTGCCTACCCTGCTGTGTACGGGATACAGCGTGAAGCTGATTTATTTAAATAAAATACATTTTATAATATTACTTTTGTTGGTGTTTTTGATCCAAAATTTTCCCGAGTTGAAGAATTATTGCCGACTTGTGCTTGAGGTATCACAAGGTGTTTACTCAAAGCGATTGGTGTACCTGTTAAGTAAAAACATATAATGTTATATATAAAATAAACAAGAAGAAAGCCTTCCAAAGGCCGTTATGGCGCAGTGGCCGAGCATAAAATTTTAATACGCGACGATTGTAGGTTTGATTCCCACGCGAAAAATGAATTATTTAATAGGAAATGAAATTCTCGTGCTCTAGTAACGAAATAAAAAAGCGTCATTAAGTTCCGCCACTCAACTCGCATCGTCTCGAAAATTGAGAATGGCGTGTCTGTCCGTTTGTCTACCAGACCACCTACTAAAAGGACAATTTAAGTTAGATTCTTACTGCTCTTTTAGGAAAAAAACCGAAAATGGATTTCCAACAAACAATGTCGTTAAAACGTGTAAAGAGAAGAGACCAGTTATAACTTATAACTTAATTGCTTAATATGAATACAATATTCAACATTTTTACATAATTAATAAGAGAAGAAAATAACGAGACATATAATAACTAACATATAAAATGAGAGAGGTACATAAATGACTAAACCTAGAAAAATACTTTGTAAACTTGTCTTTGTTGTAACCCAAGAGAATTATGGTTGTTAAATTATGGTAGTAAGCTTCATACCTAAATCTTGTTGTTGTAGAAATCCAACAACATGTAGTTGACTGGACAGCGTATAGCTTGCGGATAGCCCTTCATGAGATGCGGGTTGTGGTGCCGGAAATAATTGTACTCTAGTTTCAAGTTGACCACATTTCAGTGTACACCAGAATTCTTGATAATGTTGTTCACAGAGACGCGTCATTGAAGTTACAACCTAACACAATAATAAATATAAAATAAAATCTCAGCTAAATTTTGACTTTCAAAAAAGCCTGAAAAGTTAAAAAAACTACTTTTACAGATAAAGATCTGTTCAAAACTAAAGCTAAGGACCCTTTGGAAAATATCTCTAGATACATGAAATATGGTTGCCGCTAGAGTAGGCTATATGTAACATGTATCCTATATACATATTTTATAATTGTATTTCTGTTACATGTTATAAAAAATATTGTTTTATTCACCCACCTTAAATATACATATAGACTTAGGTTTGTGCCATTGTAAAATTTCTTTTCAATTGTGTAGCAATTGTCAGTAAATTGAAAAAATAAATAAATGGGATTAGATCCTGAGGAAATTCCTATCAGAGCAGGAAATCATGATTTTATATTTACACAAACAAAGTAGTAGTCTACATTTAATTGTTTATACTGAATCAATATAAAAGAAAAAGTAGAAGAATAATATTTATATAGAGTATGTTTTTTTTCTTAATATCTAAACAGAACATGTGCGAAATAATCTTCTACACATAAATTGTACATATTTTAAATGTTAAAAAATATAAAAATAGAAGTACAATATACATACACCAGGTACTGAAAGTTGATCTGGACAGTAGATTGCACCTCTAGTTATATTGCCATTAGAATTGTTAGCAGTGTTGCAGGCCAGATCCACAATCTTCTGATATAGAGGCATGGCTGTAAAGAATTTTATTTTATTTCTTTATATTTATTATTATTGTAAAGTTGTCAATAAATATTATTAATGATTATGACTAATTTATGATCTATAAATTATTATAAACTAATATTTACATTGAATAAATTTCACTTCTTTCTTTAAATAATTTACCTCTGTAAACGCAAAGAAAGAGGATATTTTAAACATATTATATGAATAGAGTACAATTTCACCAATCCAGCATTTCAATAGATTAAAGCATCTAATAATCAAATGTGTGGCATAATACCTTAAAGATTATTTTAAAACTATTGCATTAGTTAATAGTGAAATATGTTACATTTATATCAGATAAAACATGTAGATGTTTTTTTTTATGGAAAAGACAAGGCAAATGAGCATATGGGTTAGTAAGATTACCACCACTCACAACCCTGTGCAACATCATAGCTATAGGTGCATCACCAGCCTTTAAAGTGGAGATTGAAGATACCCATATTGTATTAACCTGGAAACACTGCCACTGTTGCGTGGCACTTGGTTTCTTTTTATAAAATGTGTTATTTAACATCCAACCAAGAATTCAAACTTTCCAATAATCTAAAACACACTTGTTGTTAAGTGTCAAATAAGTGAGATTATATTGTACAATTTTTAAAATTTATTTATAATAATTACCATTTTGTAAGCAGGGATCATGAGGAGATACTACAGGTAAAACATGTATTTTTCCAGGATATGTAGGCGGTAATGGCAGAGCCTGAATGATGCGGTTTCTTCCTATTGTTCCTACTCCACAACTGCCATCTGTAATCTATTAATAATAATATTTAAAATCAAAAGTATTAATAGATATAATGAAACAAAATTTTGTAATATAGTACCAAGATTATTTGCACGGGTGTTTGATAGCCCCACTCTGTAAGTATCAATTGGTTAACACCATGAAGGGCAGTTTCTATACATGTTTTATCTCCATCATCTAATTGTGGTAATTTTACGCGGATATTATCATATTCGCGAGTGAAAGGAACTGCAACTGTAAATAAAATTATAATTAATCCAAAGTTTCGTAAACCTTTTTTTATTAAACAATGTTGCTGTACTGTAAAAATCAAGTGAATATATCACCTTCATAAACTGACGAGAAAGTGGCGAGTGCTACATATTCCAGTTTAGCATGGATGCAGAGATAATCTAGGAATGTGTTTATAGCCGCTGAAGCTATTGTAAATCGTGTATGACTTTCTGTTGTATCAGTGGTTGGAACAGGCCGGGACATCGATAAAGAAACATCTAACAATATTAAAGTAGGCATGATGGTGAGTTGTACTTATATTTTTTTATTCAGTATAAGATTCATAATGATGTTGTGATAATTTCCTTTATAAATCTTATTTTCACTTGCACAGCAAACAGTAAATAAGCACAAATATTAAAGGTTTCAAAATTGTTGTGACATTTGTTTTTGGCATGTGTACGACAAGTGACAACTGACAATAAAATATAGGTTCATTAATTGGGAATTTGATACCAATTTGTTGGTAACATCTTTATTTTTTTGTGCAATTACAACTTAAATTAAAGAATTCAACTTCAACCACTGCTTAAATTTAAATAATATTATAAAAATATATTTATATATTTTAAAATTTTTAGAGTTACGTTAAAAAGTGTCTTATGTTGGTCATACTTAAATAGTACATAATAATTTTAAGCCGTTTAATTTTAATATTAATATTCCTGGTTATTTCCCATTTCCTGTTTGATAAATTCAGGGGTGAATCGAGGCTGATGATGTTAGATTCAGGGCCATTCTGACAATACAAAAAAATGTACTTACATTATTCATGTTCACATTTCCATCCTGTTACGAATTTACCACCACCACATCAGATGAAAGTCTATGATTCTACGTGCCGCAGCTAAGGTGTTAATATTACAATTAAAATACTCAACCAGTATTTTCTAATGCATTACAATAAAACAGTTGTTTCAAATAAATATACATAAGTAGCTATGCTACCTAATTTAAGCAACTGTATATATGTATACAGAATGGTACAAGAGTCAGAACTACTTTAAATGAAACAACAGTTTTATTTACTCTATAAAAGTCTAATACAATTATTATTATTTTTTTCCCAAAAATGAAAAAGCGTTTTTTTTTCAAACAAAATAATAAAATTATTTAATTGTTGTCATATAAAATGCCATTTGTCTAGAACGACGCACGCACACATTCCGAAATCAAGTCGTAGGTATTGGAGGCAAAGTTCAAAGTTGTTTAACCTTTAGTAGTATTTTTGTAGTAGTATATGTTTACGTTATTGGTATCTATGCGTAACTGCGTCAAACGATATACAGGTATGGATAACATCGTGAAATAAAAAAAAATCCTACGTCTAAACTATTGAGGTATCTTGATTAATGTCTTTAAGTATTAATTTGAATTTTCTTGGTGGATATTCTCAGCAGAATTTCCTTCAGAGCAGGTGGTAGTTTTATGTTCATTCGACAATTCAAAAGTGCTTGCAAGAAAAGCAAAACGCTATGTGGAATATAAGAGGAGAGATGAATGAAATATTCATAGATATGATGAAATAAATATAGAGGGCCATGCATCAGAGAGTTGTTCTGGGTTTTATGTAACTTGTGCTAACAGAGATAGTCCCAAATAATAAGCAGTGTGCAGTAATTGTGTCATTGCATAAAGACACATGTTCACAAATGGCTATAGGGTTATCAGTTTGATTAGCCTGAGTAGTATAGTTATGCTACAATATCAGTCAGATAAGTGTAAAAGACTCCACTCCACTCCACAATACCTTCTGTGGAGTATAATTTAAAGATGGCCATAAAAGATAGAAATGAAGCGGTCATGTCCTCCATCTTGGCGGAAATGCCATCCACGTCCCAAATTCCCTAATCATAAGAAATATTTGTATGGTTGTATAAAAAAATATATCTTGTAATCAGTAATGAACATATTTATCTTTTGTAATCAATTAAGTTAAATTTATTTATAATGAATGTTTATTTTTATGCATGTAGCTTTTGATTATAGTTTTAGATTAAGTTAGTAAGTGGCAACTGAAATGAATAACTGGACTGTCTTAATGAGATATTGTATAAATATAGAAATATATGTATGTAATAACATAAGTCTAGTTCTAGTTAAGAGCTACAGAAAAAAAAGTATTAAAAGAAATGTAAAAATAATAAAAGGTACGGACCATAAGTCTGTAGTGTAAGAATTAAAATTAAAAAAAAAAATGTAAAAGACATCAAATCTTAACCCTCTACATGATTTTTTGGCAGCAAAAATCGTGTAGGTCGACATGATATCGTTTGAAGCAAATTCCAATGAGATGTCAAATAAGGTCACGTTACATCAGCTTTTTTATGAGGTTGGTTGAAAAGAAATGCAATGATGAGGAATCTCACTTCTGACGAGAAGTAAACCGTGGTTCGCCAATTTTTAAAATGTTTTTCCTTGTAACTATTATAGTTGTAGTGTATGGACCCACAGACACTACGCACACTTAAATATTACTGAGAACACTATCACTGTCTCACCACTACACCAGATCAGCAGCAGCGCGGGAGCACATCCGACCTGTACCGCGTCAGTGACAACACTCCCCCCCTCTACTGGTGTACATGAGACAATGCTACATATCTATTTAATAGATACAAACACTACAATAGTATAATTATATTTTTTACTAAAAAAAAAATTGGTCGATTTCAACTGGATCCCATAATTAGAACCTAACCAAACTTTCACCAAACTATTTGTAGGGAACTGTATGTACGTTTAAAGTGGTGTTGATTAAACTGTGCTAAACGTGAACTAAATTAAAATGAGACCGGACCCGGAATCATCAAAATCAGTTCATCCAGTCAAAAATTCTGAGGCAACAAACATAATAAAATACAGTCAAATTGATAATCTTCTTCCTCCTTCCTCATCTTCTTTTTCTTACAGAACTCTGTTAAATTTGTATTTAATATGGTTCGTGATAGACGGACAGGCAAATAGACGCATAATGAAGTGACCATATAGGATTCTTACACTGATAGTATTGGCACAGAACCGTAAAAAAACTAAATATGATTTAATTTATATAGTTTTTAGTTTCTATAACGTTCATCGTACTTTTCAAATTTAATAAAGCGCAATGTGAACATTTTTTAATTTTTTCTTTCGCTAGTATTTTTTGGCTTACACTATAATTGTCATTGCATTGAAAAAAGTATCGACAAGAAATTAGAAACAATATAGAAAAAAACGCTTTCACTTATTTCCCCGGTAAATATGCGAAAAAAATTACTAAACTTAAGTCTCGGGCAACTGCCTTTTTTTCCAATGAGCAGTATGCTGTAGGCCCTACTGGCTTCTACAGCGTCACCGGGCTTTGGGAGGCCGAGCTAGAAGAGCCCTGACCTTACCGTGGAAGGTACCAGGGCAACTGCCTCGCCTACCCGCCCTTAAATCCGGCTCTGTGTATTTGTTTAAGAAAATATGTAGGTAATAAATTGTTTATGGATTTGTAGCTTTGAAAATATACAAAGTATATAAACCTACTCGATTCCAATAATTTGCCATATATTTATTATATCAATTTGTCAAATACATATATACCTAGTTAGATAGATACAGTAAAATGGACCACGAGTCAGAAAATAATAAGGCAATCGAAGAATCTGATATAGAGGAGTACGCGTTTACTTTTAATTTCATAAATCAACCGTGGGACGACCGCTCCAACAATAGCAAAATAGGAATAATTTCATTTCTCATTGCTATATTTGTGGCAACGATGGCCCTAGTTTTTATTAATTTGTTTCTTCATTATAGAGAATTTGATGTTCGTTCAATTTATACTAACTTTGAAATTGAATGTAATTTGGTTAAAGTGGATGAATATCCTTTCGCTGCTAGGATCCACTCGGTTTCAACAAACGAGCTTATTTGTATAGGGGCTGTTGTATCTTCTTCGTCTGTATTAGCAAACGAATTATGTTTAAAGTCAGGACCTGTCCGTTTAAGACTAGGGAATCCTTCCAAGTAAGTACAAATGCTTGTATAAGTAGATCTTTTTTTATCAGTTTCACGCTGTATCCCGCACACAGCAGGGGAGGCAGAAGGAACCTAGTTTTAAGACACTCCGTTCCCCACTTTCTGCTGAATTCTGGCATTGCGTGTTGAGTGGCAGAACTCAACGCCGCGCTTAGCCTCGACACCAGAGCGAAGAAATGGAAAAATAAATTTAATTAAATATTTCATCTCCTCGAGTGGGGATCGAACCCACAACCAGTCGGTTTTACAGACACACTACCTGCTACTGCGCCACGACTGGCCTCAAAAGTATAGTATAAGCAGATATGAGCTCCACCTAATTCTATATTAAAATTATCTTACTTTTCTACTTTCAGTCCTCGATGTAAGAAAGGTTTTTCTATAGGCGTTGTGGACCTCATTCCCTATGATGACGCAGTAACAAGCAGTTTAGTGCTTTTAACTAGCTTGGAATACATTGGCGATTGTATACAAACAATAAAAATTGGATTCCAATTAGACGTTGAGAAGGAATTATATATAGTTGGCAGGCCTCATCGTGGTGGAAGAACTCTATCTTTACAACTCGCTGAATACAAAGCGAATCATACTAACCCAGATATTTTACGTACTATAAATAAAAATGCTGCAAATAAAAATAAAACCATATGCGTTCAAACTTTTGGAAAGTGCCCAGTGCGCGTTGGAGATCTCTTAGTGCAACGAGGCAGATTATTTGGTTTAGCATCAACCAGTGCACATAAAAAGGAAAAAACAAATACAATATGTTTTGCTAATTTAAGTGTTATACACAAGGAGTTAAAAGATTTAGACGTTGACACGGACGATAAATATTAAACAATTATATTAAAATAAGGTAAAATTTATTGATCACAAGATAAGCTTCACATTAGATACGCTTTTCGACGATACCGACCACGAGGCGTAAGTCTCACGGATCCAATGTCAACTTCTTCTGGTGCTGTGAAACCCTTCCAATCTTTAGTTATAAAGTATATTCCTAAAACCACTAGGAAAGTCAGCAATGTGTAGACGATGAGGTTATTGTGGTCTGGAGTAAGATTGCGCAAACTTTTCGTATCGAGGGTTACTTTGATTGACGATTTGGCGCTCTGTTGTTTGAAGGACATTATCTGAAAATTATAATTAATATATTTTTTTCTTGTACTAAGTAAATTAACATTGTTTATAAAAACATAATAACCCGTACAATAACTTATAATAGGTATATGCACATGAGATTATTCATCTATTGCTACAAAATGTTATTTATGATATTCATTAAAATTTCTATTCGACGTCAACGTGGCGTAATCGGAAAGTATCTAAACTGTAAACGCCATGGTCATGGGTTCGACTATTATATTTATTTATTTTGCATTATTCTTCTGGTGAACAAAGTCCCGAGAAAAATGATCGGAAAGTGACAAATACAACCTCCCAGCTTCCGAAAATCCAGCTTACGAAAAGCAGTTTTACGCTTCTTTCCACCGAAAAAAAACTTCTAATGTTTTAAGTTACTTTTTACACAAGAAACTATATACATATTTAAGGCCAGTCGTGGCGCAGCGCAGCGCAGGGGAACAGAGTGTCTTGATACTAGGGTAGTCAGAGTGAACCCTAGGTTCCTTCTGACCATATATAGCCGGGAGATAATTATAGGCGGGAAACCGCGTAAAGTAAAAAAAAAAACGGAAAAATCTCATGTATATGATTAACCCGAATCTCGCGAATAGTTAGAACAGCATTTTACTAAGTGCTTGTCATACACGTGATTGGATGTCACACGGTACATTGTATAGTAATTACGAATGTGTCACGGCTGGTCAGATGGAAGTTAAGGCCCTAGCGATGTGGACATATAATTAAAATGTTAATTTAGCACAGCCTCGCACCACAGCGGCTCTATGACGCGGTTATTATTGACAATAAATTAAGATAGATCAGTCGTTTTAATGATATTAGGTAAGTATCTAATGTAAAAAATGTAAAACATTCGATTTCAACGCTGAAAATCATTATTATGAATATCTGGGACTATATTGGGCGCGGCTTATTAGTTACTGTGCTCTGGACCTTAGAAGTATAGGATTTGTTCTGTGTTTCGGCACAACATTACCAAAACCGATAATAAGAAAACGAACCGACATCGTTGATGGTGTAGACTACATTCTACTGTATTGCAAAATAAAACCAACAGTAAAATAAGTCAGTAGATATATGCTAAACATTTCAAAGAGATAAGAAGTAAAGACAGACTCACTTACCTATATATTTATATTATAATACAATATATATTTTGTTACTTATTACCCAATCATTATTATTTAGATATGATTTTTAGTTTACAAGAATTTTCTCACATAATTTGAAGACTATTTCAGTAAAAGTGACAGTTCATTGACATAAACGAAATACATTAACAACATTTAATTTTATTACCTTAAATACAGGTAAAATAGCAATGTCATATATTCACTTACTGTTTTATTGTAACGTAAAAAAAGGTAATTAAAAAAAAGCAATTACCAAATTGAAAACTGTGTCTATATGTATTCATAAAATAACTCTACACTTTTAACATTATTTAATTGTCTTAGAAACATGACCTACCATACAAACAAAAATCCAAAAAAATGCCTACAATATGTATTTTTATTATAATCAATAGAGGACAAAAATATTATAGTATTAAGAAATATTCTTATGTTACGGTAAAATTCCTAATTAAAAATCTTTAGAGAGAAAGAGAGAGAGAGAGAGTTTCATTTTCGGAAAGATGTAAGTCAAAGTCTGAAGTAATTTTAAAGAAATTAAATTTTTCACTTTATTATATAATTAATTTCTTTATATCAATGTACAAATAAAAAAATAAATATTTAGTTACTACAATTCTTTATCTACAAATGTTTGAAAAATCAAAGAAAAGTTTTCCATTCCAAGATTTCCAGAAAACGATAAGTAAAGAGAGATGACATAAAAATGGAAACTCAATTCTATGGAGCATTTAATATTAATGATCTGACAGTAGTCAATAAAATTATTTACTGTCGCCTTATTAATCGCTAGCCTCGTAAAAAAGTGAGAAGACGTGAACATTTTAGGGCACATATTTTTTGATTTCAATTGATATTGTTTATGAGGCCGTCGTGACCTAGCCACAAGGGTGTGACTATAACGCGACGGTTGTAGGTTCGAGGTTTTTTGTTAGAGAAAAAGAAATATTTAAATTTATATTCCTATTTCTTCGTTCTGGTGTCAGTCTTTGTAAAGAGCGTCGTTGAGTTCCGCCACTCGACACGCAATGCCTCCAAAATTCGGCGAAAAGTGGGGAACAGAGTGTCTTAACACTAAGTTCCCTCTGTCTACCCTGCTGTATGCGGGATAAAGCTGATTTTTTTATATTGTTTATATGATTATATATTGCACATAACGTAAGTTTTAAATTATGTGTGCGTATACTTTTAATAATATTGTAAAAATGAAGAAAGTAGAAATATAAAGAAAAAGCCACGAGGGAAGGCGATACAAATTGAGCTCGTAATGGCGTTGATTAGAGGGATGTGCCAACTGCCGTGTTTGAAATGAAAATTTACCTTATTTAAATGTAGGAAATTCTTAATTTAAAAGATAGAAGAAAATTTAATTATTAAATTGAAAACTAAGAAAAATTATTGATGTGTATTTTTTTAATTTATCTTTTTAAATTGTGCCCATACGGACAAGCCAAGCCTGAGCGGTTTTGTGATAAACTCGTATACAAATAACTCCGCTTCCATTTTCCGCTTAAACGAACGAAATTGTAAATTAACTTATTTAACACCATTATTAACACCATATTATATTTATAATTAACTCTATCTTTATGATCAGATCAGGATATGTTTTATATTTTTATTTAAATAAATAACATATAGTTAGGTAGGTCGCCGTGGCGCAGTGGCACAGCTATTGGCGCTTGTGGGTTCGATTTCATCATCACCATTAATTCCTCGCCTTGGTAACAAGACGACGACTACATAATGACTCGAAAAGTTAATATACACATAAGCTGAAGCTGAAAGAAAAATGAAACATAAACGCTCGTATCTTTTGCTCGTGTTAACTTAGAACCATGGTTTTGTATGCGCCAAGGGACAATAGACAAGACTTTTTCTTTTGAGGTACGGAACCCTAAAAACACATATTCAACACCGACAAGAAACGCCACTTATTCTTTATCATATTTTATTAAGTATCATTCGTAGGTTTGTGATTTTCCCGATTAGCCATATTAAAGAAAATTCATTTTCATAACTTTTTTTACCTTTAAGTGTATATTCATTTCTCTCATAAAGTAAAAAAAAATCTTTATTTTCTCTTATTTTGGCAGGTCGTTGCGCCCATTGTCTAAACAGATTAAGACCAACACTCCCAGAAAGTACACATTTACGTTCTCTAGGCTAGCAAGATATAATATAAACATTTTCTTATAATTACAGCAAAACTATTAATGACGTAATGTCATTAAATTCAATTTCTATATTTACTTAGAAAAAAGATATGGCCGTTTATATCACAAAAATATATCACAGATCTACTGCTCCAAGGTACTCCTGGTAGACCTAGATTTATGAAATTTGGCACCTAGCATCTACAGGCCAACTAATACTAGATCAGAAAAAATTATGGTGAAATCCTAAAATATAATAGCCTGAAAAAAAGCGCATATTTCGACATTATAAAGGAAATCTAAATTAATAGGGTACTTCTGGTTGACCTAGAATGATTAAATTTGATAGTTAGCATCTACAGGTACAACTAGCTTAGAAAAAATCTAACAATTTGTGGTTAAACTAACATTTGACTTAACTAGAAAACTATACATTTGTAGTTAAATCCTAAAAAATAATAGCCATAAAAGGGGGCAAAAATTGATATTAAGTAGTAAAGGTGATAGTTTAAGTGAGGTATCAAATGAAAGGGCTAAGCCTGAGTTTTACAAAAAGCTCGAGACCTCCAATTTTAGTACGGAACGCTCAGTGGGCGAGCCCGACTCGCTTTTGGCCGATCTTTTTAAACGCACAGCGTAACCCAAAGACTAGTCAATCTGTAAGAATAAAAAAATATTTTCTCACTTAGGGTTGGCGTATAATGTCAACAAATGAATTTACAATAAATTTCGCTTGGCTACAATTGTTTGAGCCTCTTATCGTCATTAAATTCTTTAGCCTCTTTAAAATATAGACTGTCGTTTTTCCGGTTGGCTGTATCAAATAATTGTTGTTTGGGTTGTTTGGATTTGGTATTATAAAAATATAGTTTTTGTTTCAATTTCTTAGATAGTGAATTACCGATGAAATTGTTTTTAAGTAAACAGCTTTTATTATAAATTTTGCTTAATTATGCTATTAAGCTTTAAATAAGTTTTTTTATGTAGTAAACTGTTCTCTTCTCCTTTTCACTCATCATATCACTATGATAAGTCAATCTAGTAAGTTGTGATGTTTTTTATTGCAAATATAAAATAAAAAAAAAATCAGCTTCACGCTGTATCCCGCACACTGCAGGGTAGGCAGAGGAATCCTAGTGTTAAGACACTCCGTTCCCCACTTTCTGCCAAATTATGGAGGCATTGCGTGTTGAGTGGCAGAACTCAACGCCGCGCAATATTGCAAATATTTGCGACCAAAGTTCGTTGACCGATGAAGGCTGACATTTTGTTTAATAGTAAACTTTTATATCGCGCGATCAATTTAATACATTGTTACACGTTCTCACAAATACATATATACCTATATATATAGGTATACCTATGTACATACACACAAACACATATCGTGTTTGTGACCTTGATGGTTCAATGTCGATATCAGTATGTAATCGATATTTTGCCTAGAAACTACTGAGTACTTAAAACAGTCTAAATCAGATTTTATAAGCGTATTGTTCGTAGTTGCTGTGTCACGCGACAAGATACTTAGTAATAAAGAGACCACTACTGTTATTATGGGAATGTCCCGACGTTTTTACTATGGTTTTTAATGTAAAAGTAAGTTATAATGATGATTTATATTGCTAAACAATATATTTTGTGGCTCGTTCACGCTCTATCCCGCACATAGCAGAGTAAGCAGAGAAAACTTGGGAAGTGTTGAAACACTCCGTTTCCCACTTTCCGTGTTCGTTTTGTTCGTTTGTTTCTATTTTTTCACTTATCATACGAATTGATCCTATGACCTACGCCATGGAGAGCAAGTGTGTGGATTGTGTTCACTATTTACAAATGTAACTAAATAATATTAAAAATATCGGTGTTTCATTACATTCGTTAAAAAGTTAACAGGATAGGCTTCCGGCTCATGGGAGATAAAAGTTAAAATTACATTTTTCCAAACAATAAGGCTATACTCGTATTTCTGAAATGTTTAACACACATGGCATTAGCATTAATCATGTTTCAACAACATAATAAATAATTCCGTTAAATAAATAGTCGAATTCTTTTTAGTTTTCGTGTTTTATGTACATGTAAAGATGGGGCGACTAATTGCGTTATATAAAATAACCATTTTAAATTTTAAATATACGTACGTAAGTTACTTCAGCTTACGTACAGTTTCAGAAAGCAAGTTCTCTTTGTCCAACCAGTTTGGTGAAATAGAAATAATTATATATATATATATATATATATATATATATATATATATATATATATATATATATATATATATGCAAAATCATTTCTGTTTCACCAAACTGGTTAGACAAAGAGAACTATTATATATTACTAGCGGCCCGCCCACGGCTTCGCCCGCTTAAAATACATGATTATTGATTTAAGCAGAATTGATTGACAACTATAATAAAATAAAATAAACAAATAAATCAGCTTCACGCTGTATCCCGCACACAGCAGGGTAGGCAGAGGGAACCTAGTGTTAAGACACTCCGTTCCCCACTTTCTGCCGAATTCTGGAGGCATTGCGTGTTGAGTGGCAGAACTCAACGCCGCGCTTAACCTCG
>JAATLQ010035731.1:15851-31678 GCA_013421005.1 Heliconius erato x Heliconius himera | reverse complement strand
TGTTTCCATGTTAATTCGACGATTCAAAAGTGCTTATAAGAGTTTATTTGAATAAGTAATATTTTGAATTTGAATACTTTAATGATTGTATAAATTTATCATATAAAAGTTGCTCATTTGACAGTATGTCCAAATATATATAAATAGACAGTTTCGTTAGCCATGATCAGTCGAATAAACTAAACAGAATGTGACGCTGCTCGTTTTATTATTCCCATATTCAAACCACTACTGGAACAGAAGACTAGAACGCTGGCTGTTGCCCTCTCTACTGATGTACACGAGATAATGCTGTATATCTATTTAATAGATACAAACACTACAACTAACAAGTAAAAACAAGGTATTAGCTGCTATTTCAGTCTATCAGTCTACCACATCACTTTTGCTTTCTGAACTAAATAATGATCTTTTTCTCATTTGTCCTCTTCATACATTCAAAATATTCTCGTCTTTATTTTCTTTATCTGAGGACTCCCATTCGTCCGTAGTGTCAAATGAATAAAATGAAATGAAATATATTGTTATATGTTACCCATTTCATTTTACGATAGTTTCTCTTCACTGAATTCCGGACACTCTTCATTTAATAATATGTTGTTTATAATTTCTAATGATTTCAAATAACTTGAATGTTACAATATTTCAGGGATAAGAATGATTAGTAAAATTATGAAATAAGAATTCTTGGTTTGAAAAATAACACTATAATTTGATTTTTTTATTGTAATACTCGCTTCGAGTGAAATGAAAATTAATGAATATGAATTGGCTGACCTGCGAATGGCTATTCATAGGTCAGCCAATAACAAAAATATCACAATGCAGCAAAATATATCACGCAATAACAAAAATGTCTATTACATCGATCTGTATTACAAGAAATATAAATCAAGATACAGAATCTTTAAACGGGTCAAACGACTCCTTGCGGTAGTTTAGTGAAGATTACATATATTTCTCGGTAAAAAATATATATATATATAAATTTTTACTGTAATACTCGCTTAGAGTAAAATGAAATTGATGAATTTGAATTGGAAATGAAAATCAATGAATATGAATTGGCTGACCTGTGAATGCCTATTTACAGGTCAGCCAATAACAAAAATATCACAAATATATCACGCAATAACAAAAATGTCTATTACATCTTCATCTTCACACTTACAAAAATTTTAGTATTTTTTGTAAACACACAACGTTTCGCCAAAAATAAGATCCCTCCATCGTTGCATTTCTTTTTAACTAACTTCAAAAAAGAGGATGTTCTCATTTTCAACCGATTTTAAAAAAGAGAAAGTTTCTCAATTCGCTCCAATATTTTTTATATACGTTCCTGTCAATATGCCCGATTAAGATTTAAGCTACTATGTAATAGTACATCCACTACGTACTCGGTCGAGAAGTATCCTTTTCCGGTCTATCCATTATTTAAAATCATAAAAGAAATATTTTTTTAACAAAAAACAAACCGACTTCAAATAAGCTTAAAAGTATAAAATAATTTTACTTAACATAAAGCAATAGTACTAAAATTTAGTTAAAAAAAATAATTAAAGAAAGATTTTATCATTTTGAAGTCTGTGTCAAGCTACAATAACCTTACTACAATATCAAATTACTAGCCTGTTTGTTTTACTTAAGGTAAAACAAACACGATTCGTTAAGTAGGATTCCACTGATTTGTAAGCAATTATTTGATTATTTTCATCAGAACTATTAGTAAGCATTAAAAGAAAGTGTTATATTTTTATTTTAGTTACTAGATGTGAACGACAATGACTAAAACATCAAAGTCAAGCTAAATAAAACTGGCTAAAAAATAGCTCTTCCCTAAAGCTTACTTAATTACTGGTACCTATCTAAAACAAAATTATATAGGTATATTTTACTCTCTTATCGATTGACCAAAATTTACAACACAAAATAACATACAAAAACATGTTGCTTGAATTATGTAATATAAAGTTTTTGCAAAATATTTTTTATACAACTTTTTTAATAGATGGCTCCACAGCCGCAACCAGCGCGTGCAGGTGCGGCTAAAGCAGCGAAGGCGGTGTCATAAGCAGGAGCTCCAAAAGCATAGCCAGGAGCAACAGCGTATGCACCAGCAGCACCAATGTCTTCAGTCAACATAGCGACTTCACCGTTACCACAGCCGTAAGCCACAGCTCCAGCACCAGCAGTTGGTAAAGCACCTTGAAGTGCCACGGTTCCCAAGAAAGGTAGAGCTCCAGAGACTGCTAGGGCACCTTCATAAGCGTTTTCGGAAACAAGAGATACTCCACTAGCGGGAATAGCGGATGCACTAGATGTTGGAAGAGCACCTCCGTTAGAAGCAGCGGCAGCAGCAGGTCCGTATCCGGAAATAAAGGGGCTAGCTAGAGAGCCAGCAGCTGCCCAAGGAGCGGCAGCGCAAGGGGCAGCAAAAGGTGCAGCAGCTAATGGTGCAGCAGCGAAACTTGAGCCAAGGCACTGTCCAGCGATTTGCTAAATAAAAAAAAATATACCTTTAGTTTTCAAAAATTGAAAAAATGTGATCTATTAAAAAGTCTAAGAAAAATCTATTTTAATTACATAATTATAATGATTAACATATTGTTATGTACATACACTTTTCACTTGGTTTTACTTACTTGGATCATGAGCGCCTGAGCGCATACCAAAAGAATAGCCTTGACCACCATGTTTACTTTGAAATTTATTTCAGAATGTTTCTGTAAGTGAATACATTGCTTTTATATTCTTCTTCATGAAGCCGAACGGTTATCTGATATAGAATTTCAAAACAATATTACTTCATCAACCATTATTATACGTATGTACGTGAGGTTTTATAGATCTGTTTGTGTGTGTTTAAATAGGTCACACTAAAATTATGAATGTAATTATTTCGTAATATGTTTAGGTACCTAAATATGATTTAAATAAGATGGCAGAAATAATATACAATATTAAAAAATGATGTAAATTAGAGTTGGACTCCATATAAAGTATAATTGTTTGGACCACATATTTTTCAAAACACCTGCATATAGTTTTGTGGTTGAAACCTCAGTTACAGATCATGAAAAATCTGATCTCAAAAGTACGCCTAAACTAAAATTTCTAATATTACTAATTACAATAATCTGATTGCTTCTATAAAATCTCTATTTTTTTCTTCCTTGAATACATATTATGATGTTGACCTTTTAATAACCTTCTTTCTTTCCAAAATTACTAATGTTTTGGCCTCACATACTGAAATAGTAAAGTCTTCATGTCGGAAAACAACTCTAAAGCCATGGATGACTTCTGAACTATCGCGCTGTCTTAAAACCCGAGATAAGCTCCATCTAAAATTGAAAAAAAATACATCCACATAATGAAATACTTATCAAAACAAAAGACACAAAAACGTTTGCAGTCATTTAATAAAAAAATAAATGTCACTATGACAATATTAGGCGTAGTAATGCGCCTAATAACAATAAATTTTTGGAAAGTTATTACATCCATAACCCACACCCACAAACTTCGAACAAATACGATAGACCTAATTGATCCTAAAATAGAACAAGCCGCCATAGAGTCTATAGATTTCTTGCTAATACAGGAAAGTATATTATAGCTGCGAATACACCAACCTCATTAGCAATACACAACAAACATATACGAACAAACCCTTAGTACTTTGGCCTTATTCCAATAGATGATAAAGAAATTAAATCGGTAATAAACAATCTTAAACTGACTATGCTGTTGGTCGAGATGGTATATCCAGTTGGGTACTAAATCGCTATGTGCATGTCCCAATACCTATACTCATTTTTCTATGTAACCTGTCCTGTAAAACTGGTATTTTCGCTGTGGATTTTAAACGAGCTTAAATCCTACTATCCTATATATATATATATATATATATATATATATATATATATATATATATATATATATATATATATATATATATATATATATATATATATATATATATATATATATATAATATTATAAATGCGAAAGTTTGTGAGTATGTATGGATGTTTGTTACTCTTTCACGCAAATACTACTGAACCGATTACGATGAAATTTGGTATGTAGGTAGCTGAAGACCCAGAATAACATATAGGCTACTTTTTATCCCGGAGTTCCCGCGGGATTGATTCCTTATTGAATATATATACATTTATCGCTTCTGAAAACTGAATGCGTGATCTCAGAGTCAAACCTTGAAGGTAGCAGACCTACATTTGGACACGCCATGTTTTTCTCAAGGGCAGCTCTATGTGGCTTGCTCATGTGTCTTTAAAGCGAAAAATCTGCATGTTAATGCTGAAGGAAAAAAATCGTTAAATATAGTTTATAGGAGCATACTGCAGTAGCTACCAATAGACCTATGATTAGAGCTTTACAATACTTAGTTACCATATTTCTTATGTTGATAATATTGTTACGTTATCATAGCGTTTTCACGCGGACGAAGTCGCGGGCGGCCTCTAGTTATTAATAAAAATGGTAGCAGAGACCGTGTCACTAACTAGACCGAACTAGACCTTTTTGTATACTTATTTCCTTTTCAAAAATAATAGAAAGAATAGAAGATAAAATACACAGCTTATAACTCATTTGGAAAAGAAGAAATTAAAAATGTATAATAATTATTATACAGAATTATGGATATACATATATTCAGCCAAAATATCATCATACCACTATTATTCTCAAGCAACCAAATACTTTGGTCTTCATAGTATTTGTATGAATAACAACTTAATAGTACAATTAAAATCTTTTGTTAATTTATATCCAATATATATACACTTTAAGTATTTTTGGGGCGAGTTCGAATCCTGCTACGATGATTCCTTAACACTATATTCCCCCGGCCTACCCTGCTAAATGTTTCAATCTATATATTTGAAGCCTCGATTCCCGCCCAACTATCGAGAATTCAACTTTGTCTTATTACCACAGAGAAGAAATGAAAAAAAAATCAATTTTCCAAGTGGGAATGGAATCCACATGCGTAAAGAATTATCATTTTGACAAATCAAATGACTACTTGACTTCACTCTTAGTTTTAAAAGCACGTTTAATAAAATATTGCGAAAGAATAAACTACGTAAAAAAATATATAATATATAAACATTGGAATTCAAGTCAAATATATTGTACAATAACAGTAGCAATACAACATCAACATGTCCACTTTTGCTTTCTTAGTAATCTGCGTTCAAGCTTGCTTGGTTCAGGTAAATTTTGTCTATTTAATGACAAATTTAAAAAACCAGTGTTAAAACATTTTTTTTCGCTCAACATTTGAGACATTGGGCTTGGGTCACTTTGAGTGTCGAAATTCAACACCGCGCTGCGTCCATCAGAGCGAGAAAACAAAAATAATTGCAATATAATTGTTCCTTTACTTTATTGTCGCGTGTATAATCAGAATCTAGCATTACTCTACGATATCTTAATGTTTTGTTTACAATTTTTAACACTATGTTCCCTCTGCCTACCCTGCTGTATGCGGGATACAGCGTGAAGCTGATTTTAATATAAAATATTTTTTCCATTTTCAGAATGTATACAGCCAATGTTGGAGTACACCAGCTTTAGCTCCGGCTGCAATCGCCGGGCCCTTAGGATATGCTGCGGGTATCGCCGCTCCTGGACCCTATGCTGCAGGTCCATATGGTCTGGCTGCTCCTGGTTACGCTCCTGCTCCCATGGCTGCTGGTGCCTACGGTGGTGCTGGTGTCGGTGATGTAGCAGTTGCTGGTGAATTACCAGTAGCTGGTATCACTGATATTGCGGGACAGGTGCCCATACTCGGTGCTGTTCAGTTCGGAGGAGCTGTGCCTGCAGCTGGAGCTGTCACTATCGCTGGTAGCTGCGGATGTGGTGCTAACAGAGCTTACTATTACTAAATTGTAAAAAAACGAATCTATGAGCCAGAATAAACGCGTGACGATCCTATTTTTACTTTTTTCCTTATCCTATCCTCGGCGCTGTTGGATTCGGCGGTGCAGTACCTGCCGCTGGAGCCGTCTCTATTGCAGCGAATGTGGTGCCAACAGAGGCTACCAATACTGAATTTAATTAAAAATAAAAATAAATAAATTAGCTTCACGCTGTATCCCGCAAACAGCAGGGTAGGCAGAGGGAACCTAGTGTTAAGACACTCCGTTCCCCACTTTCTGCCAAATTCTGGAGGCATTGCGTATAATTAAAGAAAAAGTGAAACAGTCAATAGAGGTGGTTATTATCAACTATTTTAACCTATATTGCATGGTCCGTAGTTTTACCGCTTTAGAGATATATGCCATACAAAATTATTTTTATTTAATATAATATTTGGGAAATAAAATGGTAAAAAAAATATATTTTGCGGGATTCTTGTATTCTCTGATAGGTTTATGCAATTGTTATTTTTTATAAGGTCACATAGTTTGAAAGCGTAACTTTCTATTATAATATTATTGTTTTATTTTAGACTAGCGGCTCGCCCACGGCTTCGCCTGATTAAAATACATGATTATTAAATCAATAATCATGTATTTTAATAAGCAGAATTGATTGACAACTATAATGACTTCTAATATGATTTTTTTACGACATTATCGTCAAAGAATTTTTGATTGTTTTAAATAAAAAAATACGACCATTGTTGATATTTGATATTTATAAAAAATACATAAACCTAATTATTTATTACACGTATATATTTTTGTAACTTTATGTTCTTTTTACCTATATAATATACTCTGTTAAATGTTCTGATATCAGTGAATAATTTAATTTACTCATTCAGAAACGGCCTTAAATGTTAAATTATTGATTTGAAGGATTCATAATATTCTTTGTAAAATAACTGTAATAATTGCATATTAACTCCTGTATAGTTTTTAAATTAGTTACATATATTATATGAACGAACCAACCAAAAAATCTTTGTATTTACTTGATATTTCTTTCAAGATCGTTCTTTATCTCTGTGTTGAATTAATTACGACTTCTTTCAGATGACGATAACTTTTTTTTTAATGAACCGATTTTGATGAACTAAACTTTAGTAGTTAAGTTGAGTTAAAACAAAGCAATTGGTGAAATTTTCAAGTAAATCGGTTCAGTACTTTCAGAGAAAAATATGTCGACAGACAGACAGACAGACAAGAAATTAAAATAATCTTTTTGCTTTCTATTATTTTTTTTAAGTGTCCCTCTATCCATTTCAGTCAAAATTACTAAATGTACAGACAAAATATTTTTACTGTCTTATTATATATAGAGATTACTCTGCAGAATCTTTAGCATTTATTTTGTTAATAGTACTTAAATACACTTAAAAGTCGAACCTTGTGTAGAAACTGTGGACTTAAAGGGTTTCCATTTATAGTGCCTGTGATACGGATTGAGTCTTCTAAGACTTGCTCAGACTGGTGACTGTTAAATAAGTATGTCAAAAGATTTCAAACCCTAGGTATCTGAGTAGCGAATCCGTACTCTTGTAAAAGACACTGACTTTGCAAATTCTATGAAAGAAATTGATGGCTAAGCTTTGGCTAAGCTTTGTTTTAGTAGTCAAGTGGTTTATGGAAATAATAAAGTATCTGACTTATCAAAATTAGTTGCCAAAATTTTTCAAATATTTTTGAAAAGTTAAATATTTTAAAAATTCGCTCCTATTGGAGCGAATTATATATTGGAGCGAACTTAAATTAAGGATTGTCCTGATTGCTTAGGACCATGACAGAAAGGTTTACGAAAAAACTTTTTTATTTTTTTTTAATAAATAGCATTCTAAATTTTTGTTTTTTTATCATTCAAATATCATTCAAAGAATAATATAAAATAAGATTTTTTTTTGTATACTGTTTTTTTCAGCGAAATGGCTTAAAGTTTTTAAATTCAAAAATTTGCACCAATTTGGCTAGTGAGATTAAGTATTTCGTCTTCACTTTATCCTTTTTCATTTGATACCAAATAAGTGTTATTTCAACTATTAATTTTAAGATATTAAATAATTAACTTCAATTTAATATTTTTTCGTGTGTTCGAACTGTTTAAAATTAGAGAGGTAAAATAAAAATTAAAACATTAAAATTTTAATGTAATAGGATCCTAATAATGACTAATAGAATGTATGACTTAGTGGTGAAAGTATTTAGACCATTTGCAATTGACGCAAGTTCGAGTCCAGTTACGATTATAATTTTTATACGTCTTCTAACATTTTTCTATCCTTAACTTGAAATAAAACTTAAAACGGAATCAAATAAATGGTATAGGGTTTTCAAATTAATATCTGAAATAAGTTTTGTTAAAATAAGACAGGAATTAACCACGCTCTTGTTCCTATTATCTTTATGTAGTTATAGAGGCTATCCTATAAAAAAAGAATAGCCTCATCCTATAAAAAAATGTTTGGTTACTACAAATAAATCAAAATTTAACTATTTTTGGGATGTTGATACTCGACTACAAAAACTTTCCACATAAGATTTACATGTATTTGCTATAAATAATTGTGTCCTTGCAGTAAAACAAAAAAAAAAAAACAAACAAGAAGATACAGAGTGTTTTTGTCATCACCACTGTTAATGAACCCACAGTATTAACTATTCTATAAAAACCTAATACAATTAAAATAAAAGAGAAATTTTCTATACATAAAAAAAGAGTTTTTTAAACAAAATAATTAATAACATTATCGTTGTAAAATAAATTAATCAAAAATGACGCACCAGACACAAATCTATGAAATCAAGTCTTGGGTAATGGCGGTGATGTTGAATTGTGTAAAATAGTTGTTCTTTTTTATAGCACTTTCTCGTTCTAGTATGTTTTTTTGAAAAGTGACAGATCGCCAACACTTAGTAGTATTATTGTATTAGTGTGTGCTTACGTTATTGGTATCTTTTCGTGCGTCACACGAAATACAATTTAAATTTAAGTCTAAATTGTTGAGGTATATTTTAGGATTGAGATATTGATGAGGATTAATTTTTTTAGGTATGGGTTTATAATATTTTACCCTATATGCTGTTCCCGTAAAAGTAGCGCAGACGCTTCCACCTTGTTTGTTGTGTGAAAAAATCTTGTTCTTGTAAATGCCGATCTATATTAGGCAATACTGCCGGTCACAGAATTTATGCTTTACCTGCATTGACGAGACAGCGAGTCGTATATAATAGCTGCACAAAGTAATGCTGGTACCGGAGTCCTCAGCGGTTTTGGGCACGTCGAACGAATGTATGATGAAAGAATGGTAAAAAAGATTTATGACGGAAAAGTGAGCGGTAAGAGACCTCGGTTTACCTTTGAAAACATAGTATCAAAGATACTGGAAGAAAGTTATGTAATAAGCATGAGGACTCCCCGGAGGGCATGTATAAAGAGGGTGATGACAGTGGACGAGGCAAAAGAGGTATGGAAGGACCGTAGCGTTTGGCGCTCCGTTCTCTCTGACCCCGATAGGGATACGGCGTGGAGCTAGATTAGATTAGATTAGATTAAATCAAATTATTCTTTTTAAAATAATTATTATTTATATATTTTATAAACTTACTTTATTTTCATTTATTGCATTTAATTAATATAAATAGTTTCTGTAATATTACACGAACCATTACGATACACCCAGCGCCTTTTCACTTCCTTTTTCTTAAACACTGGTTTGACACGTTGCTGTGTGTCTAAATGTATTAATAGTATTCTTAAGAATTCTTTTAGACATCTTTATTTAGAATTCTCGGAATTACATAGGCCTATAGGTTTTTGAGGAAGGAAATTGTGTTATCAACAACATTAATTTAAATCCATCACGTTTTCTTTCGTAATTCATAAAAGTACCATTCATTTTTAGATACCGATATATGTATAAAATTATGTATATAAAGTGTTTGTGTAGCTATTCATAGAATATTCAATTTCAAGTTTCAAGTGTTGACAAACACACAAAATGATTAAGGTTCTACTTTTTGTTGCCGCGCAGGCCTTTTTCATTCAGGTAATACTTTTAAGTAATAAATAAAAATAACTGTGTGCAGTAGTAATCAACAGGAGCTATAGTAATTTAAATCCATATTTTTAATATCTTGTAAGGATGTAATTTACAAAAATTGAGTGGACAGATAGAACCTGAACCTTCTTCGCTTCCCGGCCGAATTTGAGTCAATGTGTTTTGTGTGGAGGAAGCCAATTTTATACAGTGACAGTGAGATCAATTTTCGGGTTTACAGTCAGACGCTTTCGTCAAAATAGCATCAATTCTACGTGTAAAATAAAGTGATCATATCATCATCACAATGAACAGACGTTATAACATACTCTAGAATAACATTAAAACTAATATTTTCTCGAATAAATCAATTTTTTGTTATTTTCAGACTATCTCAAGTCTACCAATGGACGCTGCTACTCGACTAGCAGCTTCTCCATTTGGTTTATCTTACGCTCCTTATAGATCCTTCCGTTCCCCCGCAACCTTAGCCGCGTCTAATGGGAAAGGGCTTGTTGTTACAAGCGCATCTCCAATAGAACCATCGGGCGTATCTGTTTTATCAAAAAACGTAATGGAAGGATACGTTGCGGTCGGCGGGGAAGTACCTTTCTTAGGTACCGTAGCTTTGGAAGGAACTCTACCAACAATCGGTTCTGGTGCCATCACATACGGTTGCGGTGATGGATCGGTTGCAATGGTTGAGGAAGATTATCCGGTTTTTTACGAAAGTTATGCTGCACCATTTGGTTATGGTGTCTACGGTTATAACGGATATCCAACATACGGATTAATGTATTGATAGCTTAGCGATCGATCGACTTATAATTAAATAAATGTTTCATAACTATTATTTTCCTTAATTTTAAACTGAACCTTTTTAATTTAGTTTTAAATAAATTAATTCAGCTTCACGCTGTATCCCGCACACAGCAGGGTAGGCAGAGGGAACCTAGTGTTAAGACGCTCCGTTCCCTACTTTCTGCCGAATTCTGGAGGCATTGCGTGTTGAGTGGCAGAGCTCAACGCCGCGCTTAGCCTCGACACCAGAGCGAAGAAATGGAAATATAAATTTAAGTAAATATTTGTAAATGTAAATTCAAGTAGGTTTCTAACAAAACATTAGACGCGTTTTTTGTGGGAATATTAATATTTATAACTGTTACAAATGTTTATACGTCCCTTTTATAAATTCAAAAAGTTTGGCTTAAAAGGTTAATATAACTGTTTTTCATTTATCTAATACCTTCTGATTATTACTACTATTCTTATAAGCCCGAATACACTGATTCTCAGCTACATCTAAATATAGAGAAAATAATAACGTATAATAAATAATAATTATTATTATACAGGCGTATGACTGAAAATGCGACGGTTCGATTCCCCTTCAGATAATAAAATATTTAATAGTTTTATTTCCATTTCCTCGATCTGGTAAAAAAAGCTAGTCGCGGTAGCTAGGGAGCTCAGAATGCAATGTCTCGAGATTTCGGCAGAAAATATGAAAAGCTGTGTCTTAACACTAGGTTCTTCCCTCTGCCTACCCTACTAAGTGCAAGATATAGCGTGAAGCTAAAAAATATTCATTTCAAAATGTTTCAGTGTATAGAATGAAATATTATGCTGTGGCTATCTTAACGCAGTAGGGCAGATTTTGTTTGATACGATATAAATGTTATTGGAATCAAATTTTATTCTAAAACGTAATTTACCTTAAAATTATTAAAATTCACTCAAAACTACATATTACAAGTACATATGTGTACTTTTTTATAGAGACTTTTCGAAGAATTGTCCGACACATTACGTGTTCAGTAGCGGAACCCAACGCCGAGATTTTGTCTTGTTGCCAGAGCAAAGAAATAAAAATATTAATAAATTTCCCCGAGTGGGGATCGCACCCACAACGTATCTCTCGTATATCAAGTATGTGTAATAATTAATCTCTTCTCTTATATAATAAGACAGTAAAAATATTTTGTCTGTACATTTAGTAATTTTGACTGAAATGGATAGAGGGACACTTAAAAAGAATAATAGTAACCAAAAATATATTTTTTTCATTTTTTGTCTGTCTGTCTGTCGATATGTATGGTCACATTTTTCTCCGAAAGTACTGAACCGATTTACTCGAAAGTTTCACCAATTGCTTTGTTTTAACTCAACTTAACCACTAAAGTTTAGTTCATCAAAACCGGTTCATTAAAAAAAAAGTTATCGTCATTTGAATCGCGCTGGTAAGATTCTTGGCTAAAGAATGACATTCGAAACGTCTGGGTTATATGACTGTTGATAAAAATATATATTTTTGAAGCACTATTATATAATATTTTATACAATAAAGTAAACAATATTGAATTGTTAGTGGAGATTACATTCATAAATCATAACAGTTAAGTTTAAGTCATAATTAATTCAACACAGAGATAAAGAACGATCTTGAAAGAAATATCAAGTAAATACAAAGATTTTTTGGTTGGTTCGTTCATATAATATATGTAACTAATTTAAAAACTGTACAGGAGTTAATATGCAATTATTACAGTTACCTTACAAAGAATATTATGAATCCTTCAAATCAATAATTTAACATTTAAGGCTGTTTCTGAAAGAGTAAATTAAATTATTCACTGACATCAGCACATTTAACAGAGTTTTAGAATTATGATGTGACGTACATAACATAGGTTTTTACCTACGTACGAACGTAATGTTACAAAAATATATACGTGTAATAAACAATTAGCTTTATGTATATTTTATAAATATCAAATATCAACAATGGTCGTATTTTTTTTATTTAAAACAATCAAAAATTCTTACAGAAATTATGGCAATGTCGTAAAAAAATCATATTAGAAGTCATTATAGTTGTCAATCAATTGAGCTTATTAAATCAATAATCATGTATTTTAAGCGGGCGAAGCCGTGGGCGAGCCGCTAGTATCTAATATTCGTATAAATATGCTTATAATCTTGATTTGTTTGTCACTCCCCATATATGGTGTATTAGAAATATGCATGTCTCATGTCGAAGCAGAAGTAAATAGTCTTTGAGAAATTCTGCGATTATTACAATTATCCATGGAAATATTACTGTTAATTTACTGAAGAGTAGATGATAGAATATCAGAACGAAATATTGCATCGAAAGAATTAGTATAGCCACATTTTTGTAAACAATGCTCGCTCAATGTTGGAAATTTAAACATCATATTCTTGGTTGCTTCTCAACACAATCAAAGACGCAAGTCGCGGTTGAGATACGTGTACCTACATACGTAGGCGAAAGTAAAGTAATATTAACAAAATAAGGATCGATATCGTTTCATAAATGAATTATGGTGTAAGACCACACAACTATTTCTGATGGGCAAAATGCAAAATAAGTGCTATCTCTTACTTTGCAGAAAAGCTCTTAGTGTCAAAGGTGAAGTAACATTGGCATGATCTTCATCGCGATCTTATCACTTTTTCCTATTAGAAATATACATATCTACTTATTTAGAAAACCGACCAGGCGCTTTGACCACTAAGCCATACGTTCTTTCAATTTCGACGTAGCGAAAGACGATGAGATTTCCACGAGGCGCGAGTTCGAGTCCCGCTACGTTCAATTTTTTATACGTTTTTTAAATAAGTATATTTCTATCATAATTGTGCAATAGCACTTAACAAAAATGTAAAAAAATTACATGTCTCTTCTTCTGTTTTTGATGACTTTTAGATCTGCCATTACTGCTTTAACAGAAACGGAAACAGTTCTCTAACTTCGAGAAGCTGTTTTCCTGATACGAGAAATTACTTGCATATTTATAGACCACTTCTGAGAGGTAAAACGTAAAGTAAGAATAAAATCAAAACGAATATTAGATATTATTACATTTACTTGTATTACGTAGTCTTGATGGAATTTCATTAAATTTTTCGGTTTGGTTAGATTTTTTTTTATGGAAAAGGACAAGGCAAACGAGCGATCGCGTCACCTGATGGTAAGTGATCACCGCCGCCCACGACCCCATGCAACTCCAGAGGTGCTACAGGTGCGTTGCCTGCCTTTAAGGTGGGTTGGGCGCCGGAGCCCGGCATTACTTGATGCTAAACGCAGTGGCAAAAAGCCACTACTTCACGCCGGTTTTAAATGCCGGGAGTGGTAATGATCCGGTCGAGTCTGCCCATGCGTGTTGCCATTGCTGGCGACGTGACTCTACCACACGTATTTTAGTCGCCTCTTACGACACCAGCAGTACTTATAGTATTTTAAATAATAATATAATGATGTTCCATTATTATTGTATTTAATTTAAATAAAATAGTTCGTGTAATGGCACCCGGAGCAATTCCAGTTCCTTTTTCCTGAACTTAGTACAACACCGCTGTGTTTTTAAATTTCTAGATACATAGTGAAAATATTGTATTTTTAAAATTCAAAATTCTTGGAATATTTAAGTAGGCCTACAGTTTTTGAGGAAGGAAATTGTATTATCTACTGTATTCATTTAAATCCGTCACGTTTTCTTTCGTAATTTATAAAAATATACTTTTCGTTTTTAATTACCGATAAATATACAAAATTTAGTATATAAAGTGTTTGTGTAGTGTCTCATAGCATATTCAACTTTAAATTTCAAGTGTTAACACACAAGATGATTAAGGCTTTACTTTTCGTCGCCGCGCAGGCCTTTCTCATTCAGGTAATTTTATTTACTTATTCATTTATCATATACTAATAAATAGATTCTTTATATAATATATTTTTATTTATATATTTTTATATACATATCCCGCACATAGTAGGGTAGGCATAGGGAACCTAGTGTTATGCTTAAGACACTCTTTTATATGGAGGCATTGAGTGTTGAGTAGCGGAACTTACGCCACACTTTGCCTCGACACTAAAGCGAAGAAATGAAAATTAAATATTTCTTTTCCTCGAATGGGAATCGAATCCACAACCTGTCGCGCTTGTAGATGCACTTTGAGGTCCTAACTCAATTATATTTAAATCTTCATTTTTATTTTTTTATTATTATAAGAATAAAAAAAAAATACTTAAGTTAGCTTAAATAATAAAGTTACAAAATAGATGGGTAGGCAGAAAGACCCCAGTTCAAGACACCGCGATTATCGCTTACTGCTGGAAATCGAGATAAGTTTTGAAGAGTGTAGGAACTCATCTCAGCACCTTGCTTTGTCGTTCATTACCATTTTTATCCTTTTGTTATAAAAAAAATCTAAGTGGGAATTGAATCCTCAATCATCGCGCGTAAAGCCAGACTGTTATAGCGCTACGACACGAGGGCCACTTAAAAATATTACTTTAAATTATAACACATGCGTCAAAATAGTTTTTGTCAAGTAGTAAAAGTCAATGCCGCGTTTTACCTTACCAGAGCGGGGTAATGAAAATAATGCGATAACACAATGTCGCAATCCAAAAAAAGTCATCAACTGTTGTTATCACATACTATAGATATAGAGTAACTTTAAAAACCGTTCCTGAATAACTAAACCATTTTTTTATTATTTTCAGACCATCTCAAGTCTACCAATGGACGCTGCTACTCGACTAGCAGCTTCTCCATTTGGTTTACTCTCCTCTCCTTATAGATCCTTCCGTTCCCCCGCAACTCTAGCCGCGTCTAATGGGTATGGGGTTGTTGTTGCAAGCGCATCTCCAATAGAACCATCGGGCGTCTCTGTTTTATCAGAAAACGTAATGGAAGGATACGTTGCGGTCGGCGGGGAATTACCTTTCTTAGGTACCGTAGCTTTGGGAGGAACTCTACCAACAGCCGGTTCTGGTGCCGTCACATTCGGTTGCGGTGATGGA
>JAATLQ010035730.1:12937-31671 GCA_013421005.1 Heliconius erato x Heliconius himera | reverse complement strand
TTTTCAAGTAAATCGGTTCAGTAGTTTCAGAGAAAAATGCGGACAACAATATGTCGACAGACAGACAGACAGACAGACAGACAGACAGACAGACAGACAGACAGACAGACAGACAAGAAATTCAAAAAAAATCTTTTTGCTTTCTATTAGTCTTTTTAAGTATCCCTCTATCCATTTCAGTCAAAATTACTAAATGTACAGACAAAATATTTTTACTGTCTTATTATATATAGAGATGAATTGTGCAGTTATTGAATTTGTTTTTATCTCTACTATATAAAAATTGTATTGTTTGTTATAAAAATCGTTTTCAGCTAAGCTTAATTGAATATATATTTTTTATAAAAGCTATTATAGACTAGTGGCGTAGTCGTAAGAGGCGACTAAAGTACGTGTGGTAGAGTCACGTCGCCAGCAATGGCAACACGCATGGGCCGACTCGGCCGGATCATTACCACCCCCGCCATTTAGAACCGGCGTGAAGTAGTGGCTTTATGCCACTGCGTTTCGCATCAGGTAATGCCGGGCTCCGAAGTCCAACCCACCTTACAGACAGGCAACGTACCTGCAGCTCCTCTGGTGTTGCACGGGGTCGTGGGAGGCGGTAATCACTTACCATCAGGTGACCCGAACGCTCGTTTGCCTTGTCTTTTCCATAAAAAAAAAATTGTAGAGACCTTCTTAGCGCTGGTACAATGTTGGTTGTGGGTTCGATTCCCACGTGTGGGAAAGAATAGTTTTCATTCTTCCGCCATCATAAAGTGTGGGGTTGAAATTTAAAACTCAATACACAATTACTGAATTGGGACGGAACACAGCGTCTTGACATTAGGATTTCTTTGTTTACCCTGATTAATGTCGGATATAGCGCTAAGCTGAGTAAAAAAAATATTATAATATAATAAATTAAAAAAAAAAACAACGTTCTAGCGATTCGTAGAAAACCAGTAATCGGAGTTGAAATATAACCATATTATGTGCTATTTTAAGTTTTAAGATATCAAAATTGAAATAGTTAATAGTAGAAAAGTGACACGTACATACATATACATACATAATATAAAATATATATTTTTTTTCACCATTTTTAATTCATAACCCAAGAAAAACTTGACCTCACATTTCTCACTATACCACTATCAATCAAACAATCAAATCTGCCTATTTGAGTCCACTGCTGGACATAGGCCTCTCCCAGGGTGCACCAGAGCTCCCGATTCCTAGACACATCCATTCGAACCACTATAGCCTCATGTAATTTTACAAAGAAATTACATGGGGTTATTACGAGGTCTTAATAGGCCAGTCGTGACGCAGGGGCACAAAATGTGATTGTAAAACCGACTAGTTGTTGGTTCGGTCCTCACTCGAGGAGATGAAATATTTACTTAAATTTATATTTCCATTTCTTCGCTTTAGTGTCGAGGACAATCGCCTCGTTGGGTTCTCCACTCAACCCGCAATGCCTCCAGAGTTCGGCAGAATTCGGGGAACGGAGCGTCTTAACACTAGGTTCCCTCTGCCTACCCTGCTGTGTGCGGGATACAGCGTGAAGCTGATATATAATACATGGTGACATGTAGATTTAGAAAACGTAATATGGTAAAACACAACAATATTTACAATGCTAAGTAACTATTTCATCAGTAATGCGATATAAGTAAACAGTTTCCACCCTTGTTTCTTTGTTCTTGTCGAGCTTGTGCAAAGCTTTTAGGGCGTGCCTTCCTTTAAATGTATATCTATTTTTAAATAATTTCTTTATATCGTTTTATATATTTAAATTATAATAAAAGAAAAGATTTTGCATTGCATTTTTTTGTTTAATTAATTTGAAAGTGGTTTAAAAAAATGATAAATAAACTAGCAAAGTATCAAGAAGCGCTACGGTTATGTATTCGATTCACAGTGGGGGCTATGAATTATTTTCATTTCCTCGCTCTGTAGTCTGTTAGCAAGAAATAGCGCGGTGATCAGTTCCGCCACTCAACACGAAATGTCTCGAAAATGGGGCGGTGTGGGGGTATCAGAGTGTCTTAACTGAATGTCTATCCCTCTGTCTTCCCAGATATATGCGGGATACTGCGTGAAAGTATATAGTCGTTTTACCTTATAAAATATATGTTTATATCTGATAAAAATGACTCAAGATCATTAATCAAAGCTAGACGAGACTGTCAACCTCAATGGCGACGCAGAAACTCACTTGCTACGACGATGAATGGTTTGCTTTGTGAGATTTTTATTTCTTTTCATTGTTTTTTAATAAATTTTATGCTATAAAGGATTAATCTATTTTTTTAAATAATTTTTGTGTGATTAAATTTATGATATTAATTTCAGGAGGCATTGCGTGTTAATGGGATGGCAGTGGGAATGGAACCCACAACTTGTCACATTTACAGTCATACGCAGGGGCACTTGCGTCAGGACTGGTCTCAAAAGGGGAAAGGAGTGTTTTAACTACAGATTTTCTTTGTCTACCCTTATGTGTGCGGGATACAGCGTGAAGCTAAAAAAAATACATTTTCTCCAGTCATTGGAGAATTATATTGTATGAATGTGTTTTAAAAACGTACAACTTGTACACATATCGCCTATATAGTACAATACTGCAATATGCAGGATCTGTCTATAAAAATATATGAATGTTAGGATATTAAGTTCTTCACATGAACTGCCTGTAATTTTTACTCAAGTGATATTTGAATCCAGAACTATTACGTTATTTTTAATAACACGTTGTTACGTTGTTTATTTTTTAAATAATAGGTTATTTAAAAGTTATTTATCGTTTGCTTTAATAAAACTTTTTCAATTACACTTTGTTGTTCCATCTTTTAAAAGATATACGAGTATTTTGTTTTATTTAACTTTTCAATATAGTTTTAAGAGGTCAGTCGTGGCGCAGGAGCACAAGTGTGTAACTGTAAGCGCGACTGGTTGTGGATTCGATCCCCACCTGAGGAGATGAAATATTTAATATTTTCATTCCCATTACCTATTTTTATATTGTTAAATATTGAAAAAAAATATAATTGCTATAAATAAATAAATTAATGTGAATCATATAGATATAGACGTTATTGATTTACAGATTAAATATACTAACTTTCCTTGATTATGCCGCCCATATCTCTAAATTATAAAAATCTATATATATATATAATGATATTAAGGTGATCGTGGCGCAGTGGAACAGTGTCTGACTATAAACACGACGGTTGTGGGTTCGAGCTACACATGACATAATAAATTCTTAGGGAGCATATTTAAAAAAATATTTTTTATTTCCGCCCTTTGTTACAATAAGACATCACCTAAAATATTGAATTTCGCCTGAATGGCGAAATTCAATATTTTATGTCTGAAAACTTACTTCAGTGCAAAGTATGTGTCTTCAGTAAGTATACTTCAGTAGTATACAGAATTCTGGACGCAATTTTAAATCTTTTATTTCCTCGAGTGGACATCGAACCCACAAAAACCACATTAACAGTCACACTTTACGCCCCTGAGCCCCCACTGGCCTCGATATGAAAATTAGTTAACACATTTACTATACATATACTTAGATAAAGAAAATAACGCGGTTTCCGTTTCCCTCTCTTTGAACTCCTCCTTTAATTAAATTTAAACACAGGTTTCGGCCTCAGACAATTGTTATTGGAGGAGCTTAGCCATTATTGCGCCTGTGATGTTAACCCTTCCAAATTAACTTATATAAAACGAAACGTATTAGAGTTGGTAGGGTTGGTGGTTCTTGGCTGTTGACGTCAGTAGTGGATATAGTGTTGAAGTGATGTAGAATTGTTTGTGATTAATTTGGTTTTTTGATTTATATTGTAATATTAGATAAAAAAATGTGTTTTTTAATGTATTTGAAGTGTTATTCCACAGTTCGGAAAGAAAAATACTTATTTTAGACAATGTATAATTTTTTTATCTAGCTACGTTAAAAGTTTCATATGTTTTCTAAAATATTAAAAAATGCTAATTATACAAATAGATGGCGAT
Source organism: Heliconius erato x Heliconius himera (assembly GCA_013421005.1). Lineage (NCBI taxonomy): Eukaryota > Metazoa > Arthropoda > Insecta > Lepidoptera > Nymphalidae > Heliconius > Heliconius erato x Heliconius himera. The sequence goes on along the minus strand of JAATLQ010035730.1, from coordinate 27,654 downwards.
ATTTTTTTCAGTTTCACGCTGTTTTAAAATTTTTGAGACATTGTGTGTTGAGTATCGGACCTCAACGCCGCGTATTTTCTCGTTATCAGAGCGAGAAAATTTAAACATTTCAATACCCCGATAAGGAACCCTGATATCTGTCATACTGAAACCTTGAACATTGAGCCGCTGCGTCACAGTCTGTGTGAAAATTATAGTAAAATTTGATGATTGGAGAAAGTAAATATGACAACCCTGTTAAAATTGAAAGCTACGCGTAATTGATCTTTTATCTCAGCGTTATAAGATTTCTTTGAATAGAAATATAAGTAGACCAAATTACTACATACAATAATAGTTTTAATATTTTCACGAACTTTGTTGGAAATCTTATTTGAAAATCTTCATCATCATCAGCTTCACGCTGTTTCCCGCACACAGCAGGGTAGGCAGAAGGAACTCTAGTTTTAAGACACTCTGTTCCCATTTAGACATTTTCCGCCGAATTCTAGAGGTATTGTGTGTTGAGTGGTAGAACTCAACGTTGTGGTTTGTCCCGTCACCAAAGCGAGAAATGAAAATATTAAATTTTTCATTCCCTTGAATCGAACCGTCACTTATAGTTAACGTTTATGCTGGAGCCTCTTCACAACCGCGTGCAAATGCTATGTAATGCAATCTGATTCCAAATATAGACAGTATGGTGTACAGTTCCGCCTTTTAATATGCAGTGACTGTGCCTAAGCTGAAAGTGGGCCTCATTCCTCTTTACTTATATTTTTTTGAAACAAAACAGATAATAAGATCAAAACACAATATTTTTTTAACTTCCCTCTGTATCCTGCATGTATATCAGGGTAGGCAGAGGGAACCTAGTGTTAAAACCCCATGCTGAAAATTCTAGACAGAGTATTCAATGGTGAAATAAAAGTATTACGACAACGAAACAGCATATAATTAATTAATTAATTATATGCTGTTTCGTTGTCAAATAATAAAATATTTTGTAGTGAAGAAATATATATTTTGAACTAAACTGTTGCACAAAATAGTTGGAAACTTTATAATATGTCGAGGTTTTAGAACTGCGGAAAAGATTTCAGGGAAACCTCTCAACACATTTTTCGTTTTGTCTTATATAAAAAGTGAAATAAATCTTGTCAGAACTTTTTCAACACTGAAACCTGTTCTGTCTGATACAAAGTAAAGTTTAAAAGATTGATATTTTATGTATTTATGTATGTAGTAGGTATGCCGAAATACTAAAATATTTTTTTCAGATTCACCTTCATATTTTTTTCTGCATAGCAGGATAGATAGATAGGAACCAAGAGTCAAGATACTCCTTTATCTAAATTTTTCATTCCCCGAATGGCAACAACACATAACCGTCGTATTTACAGTCACAGCATGTGCTTCTGCCACATGGCCACTACAGCCTCGTTCTAACTTTATAATTGAATTTAAACATGTCTTTCTAAAAAATACCTTTAAAAGAATATAAAGTAGAAAGTATTTATATAAGGCAATATATAAATTTAACATTGAAGCATTAATTTTCTACTTAGGTAGAAAAGATACCTGAGGTACTTAATGACTTGAGGTACCTCAAGACTAACATAGCCTGACATCACACTGACATAACCGACAACTTCAATACTTCGTTTACGTTGTTGTCGAAGTATTCAACAGTATTATATTTCAAAGTCAATGTTTCGAGTGGTCGTCGCCTCTTACATGGAGAGTCTCTTAAGATGGTATAGCATTAGCTATAGGTAGTAGACGTACAAATTCTGGTATAGAGATTAAATACTTCAATTTTATATTTCTTTTGTTATTTCTTTAAATTTTATTTAAAATGATTTTTTATATTATTTTTTTTAAAGTATGCGGCTGTGCTTTCGCATCATATTCAGCTAACGTAATTGGTCATTTTAACCTATAAATAAAATAAAAAAAAATAAATTAGCTTCACGCTGTATCCCGCAAACAGGGTAGGCAGAGGGAACCTAGTGTTAAGACACTCCGTTCCCCACTTTCTGCCGAATTCTGGAGGCATTGCGTGAGTGGCAGAACTCAACACCGCGCTTAACCTCGACACAGAGCGAAGAAATAGAAATATAAATTTAAATAAATATTTTATCTCCTCGAGTGGGGATCGTACCCACAACCAGTCGGTTTTACAGTCACACCTCGTGCCGCTGCGCCACGACTGGCCTCTGGACTGGATGGACTTTATATAAAATCATTTATTTCTTTCCCTTTACTATGAAACAAATAACTACATCTTATATCACACAAAACACCATTCCTCCCCTTAAAACCGTTACACGTAATAGAAATATCTCGAGAATATTAAACTGCCTTTACGCCTTTAGTATCCTTTGCCTTTGACAAACGCAATATAAGAAATAGACGAAGCGAGTTGCAGTTCGTGTATAATTTACAAGTTTCACCTTAGATGTGACAAGGATACAATTTCGTAGTATCAACTACGTACGTGACCGATTTGTACGATATTTCATATTTTCTATTGAAAATTTTAGTGAGCAAGACTGAAACAGCTTAGGGTAAAATGTTTTATTTACCTACATGTTTAGGTGGCAAGTAAATTTTATTTTATGTTTAGTGGGTTCGATTCTCATGTTAAAGTGATGTTTTTAAAGTTAAGTGTACTTAAATTAGACAATTGTGATATGATAGTGTCATGTTGTGTCCTGAACATAGTAGGGAAGAGGGAACCTAGGACTTAGTGGTAAGATACTCCGTTTCAATTAAGTTACTTCCGCTGTCCACTTTCCGCTGAATTCTGGAGGCATTGCGCTTTGGGCGAAGAAATGCAAAAGTTAAATATTTCATTACCTCGAGTGGGAATCGAAGCCACAACCTATCGCATCTACAGTCGCATACTTGTGCAACTACACCACCATTGGCGTCCGTTACTTGATTAATTAAAACAAAATATATGTATGATACTCTATCAAGTTAGACGATTTCTTATTACACACAAATATTATTCCATGTTTTTTTTTCAGCTTCACGCTGTAACCCGCACACAGCAGGGTAGGCAGAGGGAACCTAGTGTTAAGACACTCCGTTCCCCACTTTCTTCCGAATTCTGGAGGCAATGCGTGTTGAGTGTTCCATGTTTTTGTATAAAAATCACTTTAAGAATTGAATAACCTAAGTAATTCTGATTACTCCTTTACTCCAAATGTAACATATTCAATTTACAGCGGCTATTAAAGACATAGCAGGCGGCGTGTGCCATTGAAATTGTGGTCACGTCCCACCCAGAGCTACCACGTGAAATATTCACAAACCGGTGGTAGTTTGCCCCGGAACCTCCTTTTAGCGTGGGCATAAAAATAAAATCGGGATCGTTTTAAGCGTGTCAACGTATAAAATGGTATTTACATTTTATATGGAAAATAAATATGTTTGTGAAACTAAATTAATATTATTTTTGTAGTTTAACGCTGAATTCCGTGCATAGTAGGGTAGGCAGAGGGAACCTGGGCACCTAGTGTTAATAGACTCAGTCTCCATTAAGATACATCCACTTCCCCCTTTCCTTGAGGCATTGCGTGACTGGCGGAACTCAACTCCGCGTCACTTGATGAAGGTCTTGCCTACCAGTCCCATGCTTTGTAAAAATAACTAAATTTCAATTTAAACATCTATAATAATAATGAATACTAGGCTAGTTTACTACAAATAAATTCACCATACATTTAACAGGCTGTCGTTAACAGAGTCATCATGGTTATTTAGTTACCGTACAAAATTGTATAATGGACTAGATAATTAGACCGTGTATCATTTTAGGCTCAACCCACAAAGTTATTATTATTAAAGAGTAAAAATGAATCAGCTTCACGCTGTATCCCGCACACGGAAGGGAAGGCAGAGGGAACTTAATGTTAATACACTCTGTTTTCCACTTTCCGCCGAGTTGTAGAGGCATTGCGTGTTGAGTGGTGGAACTCAACACCGCGCATTACCTTAGGAAAGAATAATACTTATTTAGAAAACGTATAAAAATTAAAAATCTATTTTTATACGTTTTCAAAATAAGTATTTTTCTTTCCTAAGTGTGGAATAATACTTTTTAAAAAAAATAAAATAGTTCTATACACGTTTTTAAAACTGTACAGTCGTACAATATACAACTCTTTCGTTAGTGAGTGACTAATAGACGCTGCACGGCCGTATCAACTGATACGGATCTACGGATCTAGAACGTTGAGTTTTGACATGAATAGTTCCTTTAGGTATAGAGTATATGAGAGCACAGAGAAAGGATGAGCCGAAATTATTAAGCTTACAATCAGCTGTACGCTGTATCCCGCACACAGCAGGGCCAGAGTGAACCTAGTGGAACTCCGTTCCCCACTTTCTGCCGAATTCTGGAGGCATTGCGTGTTGAATGGCAGAACTCAACGCCGCGCTTTGCCTCGACACAAGAGCGAAGAAATCGAAATATAAATTTAAGTAAATATTTCATCTCCTCGAGTGGGAATCGAACCCACAACCAGTCGGTTTTACAGTCATACTTTGTGCCGCTGCGCCACGATGGACCTCAAAAGAACAGAGAAAAACTTAGATATTATAATTAACATCATAAAGTTCACGCAAACGAAGTTGTGGTTCAAATCTTTCTCTGTAATTTTAATATAATAATTTTCCCAAGGGAATCGAACCCACAATAATCGAATTTACACTGAGATGTTCTTCCACTGTGCCACGTTATTCCAATATTGCTTATTAAACCACGATAGTATCATTTCAAGCCAAACCCACATCCGAATCTATTATTGAAACAGAATTAGCTACATTATAAATGTCAACTGTACAGGGTGTGAGTGTATGAATGTTAAACAAGCAGAAACCAAAGCTAGCACTAACTCATTGTTCCATATAATTGGATTGGTTTCGCGATGGAGCGTCAAGCGATGGTCATCTATATTGTAATTATTTTTGTTATAAAGCAGTCATTATAAAATAATAGTTAGATATATATTTTGATTTAGTGTATGAAGTAACATAATAAAATTAAGTCGATTTCTGCTTACAATAGGTCAATAAAGAAAAATATAGCTTCATGATTTTACCATTATAGCAAAGAGAATCGAATGTTAAGTCACAATCGTTTCCCTCCTTCCGCCCAAGTTTTTAAAAGATTTCCTGTAGAGTGGCAAAACTCAAGGCTGCGCTCTTCTTTCTATCAGAGCTGAACATTATTTTTAATTTTTTTACCAACAAAATTATTATCTATGGACACTAGTTAAGTTCTGTCAACAAGCCCTATATTCTATGTGGATATAAACTCCAAATAAAGATGTAAAAAATCTACTATTTAAATATAATTTTAATTTTACTTTAAAATTTGTTCATTATGCCTTAGCAGTATTAAGCCAACACACAAGTTCTATCAATTGTCTAGCGGTTACAAAAGTGTCGTTGCGGCTATACAATAGCTATAGCCGGCTGGCGACCAAATATTTATTAACTCATCTTAAAAACAACTTCACGCTGTATCCCGCACACAGCAGAGTACACTTCGTTCCCCACTTTCTGCCGAATTCTGGAGGCATTGCCTGTTGAGTGGCAGAACTCAACGCCGCGCTTAACCTCGACACCAGAGCAAAGAAATGGAAATATAAATTTAAGTAAATATTTCATATCCTCGTGTGGGGATCGAACCCACAACCAGTCGGTTTTACTGTCACACCTCGTACCGCTCCGCCACGACTGGCCTCAATTAATTCATCTTGAATTCTTAAAATTGTAATTACTATTTTATCTCATTACATAATATAGAATTTTTAAGTATATGTGGTAGTTTGATAAAATAAATATTTTTAAAATGTTATTCCTCATTTAAAAAATGCTAAAAAGAACTGAAAAGTATAAATATTTAATATTTTTTGTTAGTTTTTATCATTAAATTGAAGCTTTACAGTGACACATTTGTGCTCCTGTACCACGACTAACCTCAGAATGAAATCTTTCTAATAATTATATTAGATCCATCGCGATGCAGGAAGCTCATATTCTCTATACCGAGATGGAGTCCGGAGCAGTACCTGAAACTTTTAACCCAAGTGTAGATGGAGGGTATCTTTGGAAATATACATTAATATTCATCTCAACTCTCCCGACTACTTTTTCTACATCCCTCTACATCTCTTCGAAATGATTCTACAAGTGCCACCCTGTACTAGGACTACTTTCTAAGTACTTTCTAGAAATGAATTATTAATAATACTAAAAATGATATGTAATAAATAATACAATAGATCTTGATCCAACATATTTTAGCTGAAGATCCATTGAGACCCCTTCAACTTGGCATGACGTGAAAAATTAGAAATCGCTATCTAAGCTGCCGTAACCAATTCGCAAGCATTCAAAATGGCGATACAAACTAAATTGTGTAATAATGCCTTTTGGAAAGGATCAAAATGGCGTATCTGTGATATATTACTGTAGCTCCTCTGACATGAATATGCATGTTGTTTAATATGCTAAGATCCTAAACATCATCGATATGATCAAGCATGGAGGGTTGTTTGGTACCTGCAAATATATAGAACATATTGTTATATGTAATAAATATGTTGTAATCCTTCTTGCTTTTACTTGAGTGTAAGAATATTTTGAGAATATTTTAAGGCCAGTCGTGGCGCAGGGGCACCAAGAAACACGACTGATTGTGGGTTCGATTCCCACTCGAGAAAAGGAAATATTTATTTAAATTTATATTTAATTTATAAATATTTATTATTGATTTGTTCTCGAGATTTTTCTTTAATATTTTGATATTTTGGCTCTGAAAACGAGGCAAAAACACGGCGTTCAGTTCTGACACTCAACACGCTATACCTCTAGAATTCAGTGGAAAGTGGGGAACAGAGTGTAAAAATATTTCGCTCCGACTGGAAACTGAACCTATAACCATAGATTTTTTTAATCAGCTTCGAATAGAATAAATTTATAAAAACGGTCAGCTGAAAATTAAAAAAAACTATTATATATAATAAGTACAAATATTACCTATACAACATTAATATAACATAAGAAATTCACTTTACAAATAATAAAAATGTCGTGGCAGAAGGAAGGAGGAAAAAGGACAATAATAACCAACCGCACGGAAACTAAATCCCAATCCGCAACGATTGCAGAAATACGTTTCAATTTTTCTTACTTTCTCACGACTCCCCTAGAGATCAATGCGTTATAAATATGTTATACATACGTGTTCTAAAATATAAATTTTTAATTATGGTTTATCTAAAAAAACAGTGGTCTATTCTACATACAGAATGGTTATTAGAGGGAACCCTGTGTCGAAATACTTCCGTTGCACTTTTCACACGAATTCAAGACAATGAAGTGATAAAATATTTTTTTTTCTTCCGACTGGGAATTGAACCTACAGCCATCGTGGTTATAGCTAGACGCTGTCTCATTGCGCTAAAACGGTCACATAAAAAAACTACTAAAATGAATTGAATTATCGGTATGGTCAACGCAGTGCTTCGTCAAGCCAGAGCTTGGAATTAAAAAAAAATAGTACATTAATAATAAAATAAAGAGGCCAGTCGTGGCGTAGGGGCCCGAAGTGTGACTGTATCGACTGGTTGTGAGTTCGATCCCCACTCGAGGAGATGAAATATTTACTTAAATTTAACGGAACGGAGTGTTTTAACACTAGGTTCCCTCTCCCTTCCCTGCTGTGTGCGGGATGCTGACAGCGTGAAGCTGTTTTTTTTTAATAAAATAAAAATAAATAATTATATAAACTTAATATAAATGCACAATCTCCGATAATTATAAATATTTAACTCACAAATCTCATATAAAGTAAATTAAGTTGTGGTTCATACGCATTTTATACGTATCAGTAATTTCGAATTTCTGCACATTAACCGGAGAGTACTTGAAGCAATATGGATTGAAAATTTTTGCAATATTCGTTTGAATGCCAACATGGGAGGTTTAATTAAAATTGAATCAATATATAAATACCTGTAGTTATAATAGCTTGCTTTAAATTAATTTTGTGAAGATTGTTATTTTTGTTTTTAAGGCCAGTCGTGACGCAGGAGCACAAGGGTCTGATCTGAGTTCCGCCACTCAACACGCAATGCTTCCGGAATTCGGTGGAAAGTGGAGAGCGGAGTGTCTTAACACTAGACTCCCCCTGCTCAACCTGCTACATACGGGATACAGCGTGAAACTGAAAACACGGTATATAGTAGTATGTAGAGTAGTGTAAATAACTATATTAGTAGTAACGCTATCTATAGCGCTAGAAGTAAAATTGTATTGCCGCTTTAGATGCATTGCGTATTTTATGGAAGAACATAACTGTATTAGATTTAAGCAAACTATAGATGCTCCACTCTACATTCAGTGTCTTCAGAATTCGGCGGAAAATGGCGAACGGAAGTGGGAACGGAGTATCTTAACACTAGGAGTCCAGTAGAAAAACAAGTATTAAGGAAATAAATAATATCTAATGTTGTGGCAGTCGTGGTGCGAAAGTCCAGCGTCTGGCATGTAAATGCAATGTTTGTTGATTCGATTCCCGCTCAGAGGAATGAATTATTATATCTTCCTCGCTCTGGTAACCAGACAAAGCACGGCGTTGAAATCCACATGACTGCCATTCAACACGCAATGTCTCAAAAATTGGACGATGCATAGGATAATAAATAATGCATCTTAACACTAGGTTCCCCTTTCAATCCTGCTAAACGTGCAATACAGATTGATTTAAATTTATTATCTTACATCATTTTATGTACAAGCGCGTGACTGAAAGCGCGACGGTTGTGGGTTCGATACCCACTAGGGTAAATGAAAAATAATATATTTTAATTTCCTAGCTCTGACAATTAGGCAAATCGTAGCGTCGAGTTCCACCACTGAACACGCAATTCCTCGAGAATTCGGCGAAAAGTGATTAATGAAAGTTTCTTTACATTAGATTAGACCCAAAATTCCTCTACATACTTCCGCTTTGTTAAAATTTTTATACGTTTTCTAAATAAGTATTTTTCTTTCCAAAGTGTGGATTAACACTTTAAAATATTTCTCTATTTACCCTGCTTCAAAATACAATATGAAGTAAAAAAAACATTATATTAATATATAAATAACGTACACGAAGCCGCTTCCCTCGATTTGACGTCAATAAAAATAGCTAAGTCTTAACAAAAGCCAGAACGAACCTAATTAAAATATATCCCTGTGGGAAATTCTGCAAAATCAGGTAAGACGCTTCGGAGAGCGAGCCATTACTTTTCTTATTTTCTATTGGTTAATATAAAATTGATTGAAACGACGACGTTATTAGATGTATTACTAGTAAAAACAATTCAGTTGTTCTTATTATATGTTTTTATGTTATATAGAAACTGGGCTAAGTCCTTATTGGTAATTGATTGTGAGAGTTGGAGTTACAAATTCGATTTTTGTGTGAAGAAATTAAATTAGTCGAGTTTTAAAAAAAAATAAACATATCATACAATTATTTACAAGTGGTTCAAATTCAGATTATCACTTTTTTATATAGTTTGTTACAGCTCGATCTAATAAAAGTATGTTAAAAGTTACACACTACGGGCAAATGAAAAATATGTGATTTAAATTAGAGTGGTTTGGTTTGGTTCTTTAATTATGGCGTTTCGAGCACGCCAGTTGAGCACTGTTACTTCGCCAACGCACAAAAAAGAGATAATTTTACACTATAGGAGAATGCATGTTAAAAAAAATCCTGTTAAAAATTGCCTTCATCTATAAAAAAACGAAACATCATTATATACATAAGACAGAGTGTTAGTAATTAAATTAGAGTATTGTTTTTTTTAGTTTCACACATTTTTAGCATCAAGCACGATAAACGGAGAAAATCTACAGCTGCTACGACATTCCGAACCACTTAATTTCAAGGCATTGCATGTTGAAAGATGCGAATTGAAGAAATCAAAATATTTTTTTTAAAATTAAACTCGGGTAGAATGTGATAAACCTAGACAACTACAAAGTATTCGAGACATCAGGTTTCCAAAAATTTTAAATACTAAATATCGATTAATCCGGTTAAAGAATAATATATATCGAGAAAATTTTACATAGTATTATATGGTAATATTTTTTTTGTAATAAACTCATAATATTGTAACACAACAAAAACAAGACTGAGGCCAGTCGTGGCGCAGCGGCACGAAGTGTGACTGTAAAACCGACTGGTGGTGGGTTCGATCCCCACTCGAGGAGATGAAATATTTACTTAAATTTATATTTCCATTTCTTCGCTCTGGTGTCGAGGTTAAGCGCGGCGTTGAGTTCTGCCACTCAACACGCAATGCCTCCAGAATTCGGCAGAAAGTTGGGAACCTGCTGTGTGCGGGCAGCAGGCAGCTGTAAAGCGTAAAGCTGATTTATTTTATTTTAACAAAAACAAAGAAAATCTACGTAGAATTTAGCAAATAGCTGTGTTTTTTTCGTTTGGGCCTAATGAGATTTGTTGTTTCCGAAGCAACACACGTGCGACGAAACAAAAGCAACTCGGCATATATTACAGTGAACCTTTCTAATCCGTTTATTTAGATTTCCACTGCCCTCTTCCACTGAATATCAACGAGTCGGACATACGAGTATAAACGTTTAGGAAAACAATAATATAACAAAAATATAACTTGGCTACTGTAAAATACTTTTAGAATACTAAATACAGACTGTTCGTGTTATTAAATTGTATATTTAATGTTGGTATAGGTGTATGTGAGATAATCTTTTAACTTATTATTTTCGAGGTCAGTCGTGGCGCAGCGGCACGAGGTGTCACTGTAAACCGACTGGTTATGGGTTCGATCCCCACTCGATGAGATGAAATATTTACTTAAATTTATATTTCCATTTTTTCGCTCTGGTGTCGAGGTTAAGCGCGGCATTGAGTTCTGCCACTCATCACGCAATGCCTCCAGAATTCAGCAGAAAGGGGGGAACGGAGTCTGTTAACACTAGGTTCCCTCTGTCCACCCTGCTGTGTGCGGGATACAGCGTGAAGCTGATTTTTTATTTTTTTAAGTTTATTTATTTTTAAAATAATGAAAAACTTTGAGTTGGAAATTCAGGTTTTCCATGTGGAAAACGTGAATTACATAATGTACCCATGATGATACATTGTCATAAACGGTGTTTTTTTTAACTACCACTCGTGTCTAAGTTGATAAGTTTGAATATAAATAATCAAATTCTAAGGAAAAACAATAAGAACCACATGCATTAGCACCTTAAATATAACACTAGGTAATTCTATCTTAATTTACAACCATAATATTTATAAAAATATATATCAAGTCTGTGAAACTAAACTCAGTCTTCTTACGAGGCCATCATAGCGTATTATATAAAGCACAACGTATGAATGTAAGGGCATTGTTTGATGGTTTGATTCCCTCTCGTAGAATGAATAATTTCATATTTTCAATTCCTTGCTCTGGTAACAGGAAAAAAGAAGAAAAAGAGCGGCGTTGAGATCCACCACTCAACACGCAATGTCTTGAAAATTCGGTGAAAAGTAGAAACTGAGTGTCTTAACACTAGCTTCCCTTTGTGAATCCATGTGGATCGGCAAAAGAAACCTAATGTTGACTCAAGGATACAGTGTGAAACTAAAAAAATACCACACTGTGTGAAACCATACGCCACAATGGAATCTACTATTGCATAATTTATAAGCCAACACGTTATATCACATCACATATAACAAATTTACCTTTAAAATTTCACACTAATAATATCAATTGTTAATATTGTAAATTTCGTATTATATGTATCGAAATTTAATGCATATTAAAATAGTTCAAACCCGTGCCACAGATTAAAAGTATCAGTAGTAGTAATCGATGGTGTACCAAAAACGTGCTGTCTAACCACACCGCGCTCATTGAATATGCGCCTATAGTGATCTGACCTTAGACGAGTGTAATGGAAGTGGGATGAGTCTAAAAAAAAATCAGCTTCACGCTGTATCCCGCACACAGCAGGGTAGGCAGAGGGAACCTAGTGTTAAGACACTCCGTTCCCCACTTTCTGCCGAATTCTGGAGACATTGCGTGTTGAGAACTCAACGCCGCGCTTAGCATCGACACCAGAGCGAAGAAATGGAAATATAAATTTAAGTAAATATTTCATCTCGAGTGGGGATCGAACCCACAACCAGTTGGTTTTACAGTCACATTTCATCCCGCTGCGCCACGACTGGCCTTAAATTTTAATATATGAAAATAAATTATAATTATGTTTTTAAAGTGTTATGTCGTACTTAGGAAAGAGAAATTATTATTTGGGATCGTCGAAGGTTGGACGATTTCTTAGAAAAGCAGCATCAAGTCCTGATACGTTCAAATTTTTATACGTTTCCTAAATAAATTATTTTTTAATTTATACTATTGTGAAATATACTTTAAATAATAATTATGTATACTTTAAATAATAATTATGTATTATGTGTTATTTAATTGCTTTAATTTAAATTAAAAGAGTAAATAAGAATTATTCATGATCATCAATCACCTCAGTCAGTAACGTAATCATTTAGAAGAGTACACACTTAAAAAGAAAAAGAAACCGTATAAAAGAGATACAACTCTACAGCCGACCCATAATATATCCTTACTATACACACGAAACATAAACGAGCATACAAATCCCCAAAATTTAAGCATTAAGTAAGGCGAGCCAGTTGTGGGTTCGATCCCGATCGAGGAGATGAAATATTTTCTTAAATTTATATTTCCATTTCTCTGGAATTTATTTTTTTTATTTATTATAATTCGCTCTGGTGTCGATTCTGCCACTCTACACGCAATACTTCCAGAATTCGGCAGAAAGTGGGGAACGGAGTGTCTTAACACTAGGTTTCCTCTGCCTACCCTGCTGTGCGCGGGATACAGCGTGAAGCTGATTTAAGTATGCAAGGCTGATGCTATTTTTGCTGGACGTACCTTCATTGGCAGTACGTTAATACTTGCACAGCGCGAGTGGTTTGTGAATATTTACCTCATACTTATTACTCGTTGCGTAATTTTCTTATAATTTACATATTAAGTAAATTTTATATGCATATTATTTACTTGAACATGATGCCATCGTGGTGCAATTAGAGAATATTTAACAGTAAATATGACTCTGGATAACCTTTATATTCAATTATTTACTATCCGAAATTGGTACGATAAAGCACGGCGTTGAGTTCCGCCACTCAATACGGCACGTCTTGAATTTGACGAGAAAACGGAGGACGGAGGCTATTGGCCTTTGTCTTCCTGTCTCGCTGCTTTCCTTTCTGCTTATCTATAAAAAGATATATTCAGTATTGTTTATATATATGTGAAGCTTTAATTATTTTACTGTAAAGATCAATAATTTCATATTTTTTTACAAAATATATTAACTATAGGAACAAACTTTGAGGTGAATTTTGGCGCAGGGGTACAAAGTGTGATGTAACGCGATAGGTTGTGGTTTCGACTCTCACTTGAGGAAATGAAATATTTAATATTTTGACTTCTTAGCTCTGTAACGAGACAAAACTCCGTCACTCAAAACGCAACATATCACTCAATACGAAGGAAAGTAGGGCACGGAGTGTCTTAACACTAATTTCCATCTGCCTACCCTGCTGAGTGCGGGATACAGCGTGAATCTAAAAAATAATAATAATAGTTAACAGTTATTAGAATCTCAAGTAATAATGAACAATGCATTACATACTTGTTACTTATGTCCATATATTGCAGTACAAGTACAAACTAGCGTTGTTAACATCGTGTAGTACAACACGGTGTTATGTCTCACAGCGGTCGGCTCTGAGACTAATTCGTCTTTAAGGCTATTTCACACTAGTATATACGAAATATATGCATATTATGTGGTATGGAAGTACCGATTAAATGTTAACTTAAATACTTTTTTAAACTGTTAAAATTTTTGTACCTTTTTTTTATTTAGACAATTGAGATTGAGATTGAGATTGGGAGCGATACCGATATACTGAGGTACAATAGAACAGAACAACCGCTGGACACGCTGTGCCAATGCACCACGACAGCTTCCTACCAAAAATATTTATTAGACATATAAATCAGCTTTACGCTGCATCCCGTACTAAGCAGAGTAGGAAGAAGGAACTTAGTGTTAAGACACTCCTTTCCTGACTTTCCGTCGAGTTTTGGATACACAGCGTGTTGAGTGGCGGAACTCAATGCCGCGTTTTGCCCCGACACCAGAGCAAAGAAATAAGAAAATGTAAATAAATATTTCATTTCCTCGAGTGAGTATCGAACTCACAACCAGTCGATTTTACAATTACACTTTGTGCCCTGCGCCACGTTTGGCCCCAATTAGACATATATACATATGAATATAAAGCATATAATATCTAAACAGACTTTAGACAGCAGTAGTTTCGTGGCTCCCATATAACTCTTAAGGACTATTAACTCTAACAATCTCGGGTGTCGTGGACATTAGCGTCAGTATACGCTTCACAGATTTTATGTTTTGCCCGACATGACAGTGTTGGGTAAACGGTAACTATATATATATATATATATATATATATATATATATATATATATATATATATATATATATATATATATATATATATATATATATATATATATATATATATATATATATATATATTTATT